>PISW01002669.1:0-246986 GCA_004023785.1 Mungos mungo
GACTAGGGGGGCATGACTGGGGGCTGTGACTGGGGGGCCGTGACTGGGGGCTGTGACTGGGGGCGCGGGGTGGGAGAAGCGCAGGCCGGATCCTGGAGGGACACATCTCTGGCCGTCTGCCCTGGAGTTCAGCAAGAGGCCCTCCCAGCGCCTCTGGGATTCCCCTGCCTGTGGGTCCCCCCCAAACGCCGGCAACCGGTGTGCGCACCCAAAGCCCGAGGGCTAGCACACCCCTCCCCTACTCGGACACTAGTCTTTTTTTTTTTTTTTTTTTTTTAAGTAGGTTCCTTGCGGGGGCCTGAACCCGCAACGCACCCAACCCAGCGGCAAAACCTGAGCTAAGGGCCCACGTGGACCCGACTGGGCCACCCACCCAAGCGCCTTTCTCTTTTTAGGCCGCCTCCCAAACGCCAACGCCACACAACTCAAGTAAGAGAAGCTAAAAACTTGTGCTAAAGTGCCACCTACTGGAAAACAAAAGAAAGGCTTCTGATTACCAACCTGTTGAATGTTGGATCCAGGTGAATGAAATCTTATCTAAGTGTGAAAAGTGTTCAGTATTTCAAGTGCGGCAGCCGGGGCCCTTTCATCGAATGCCACAAAAAATCACAGTAATATTGTATCACAGAGAGAAAATGACAGTTCTTTGGGAACCAAATAGAGACATGGAATATTGTGCACTAACTCATATTCAACTGCTGTAATGAAGAAATTCAACAAGCTATAATAAAGTTCAGATAGGCAATTCAGTGAACTCAAGAATAAAATTAATGAACAGGAGTACTTTACCAAGGAGACTGAAATTCTAAAAAAGAACCAAACAGAAATTCTGGAGCTGAGGAACTCAGTAAAGGAGATGAAGAATGCATTAGGAAGCATTGGAAAAAGAGCAGATTAGATGGAAGAGAGAATAAGCAATTTGGAAGACAGGAATCTAGAAATGATTCAGGTGTGAAGAAGGAAGAGAGATTCTTTTTTAAGTGAGGAAATCCTCTAAGAATTACCAGACTCCATCAGGAGAGTCAACCTAAGAATAATGGGTGTACATACAAGAAGAGAAAGAGGAGGAGGCAACCAGCTTATTTAAAGACGCTTCCCGAACCTGAGGAGGGAACCGCACATCCATGTCCATGAAGCAAACAGAGTACCTTATTATCTCAATGCAAAACTACCTTCTCCTAGATATGTTACAAGGAAGCTGTCACAAGTCAATGATAAAGAGGGGCGCCTGGGTGGCTCAAGTCGGTTAAGTGTCCAACCTCAGTTCAAATCATGACCTCATGGTCCCTGAGTTTGGACCCCACATCGGGCTCTGTGCTGATAGCTCAGAGCCTGGAGCCTGCTTCAGACCTTAGGGAGAAATAGACAGCAATACAATAATAGTAGAAGATTTCAATGCCCCACTATCAGCAATAAATAGATCAGACAGAAAGTCAACAAGGAAATATTGGACGTGAAGCATGCCTTAGAACAAATGGACTGAAGAGACATATACAGAACATTCCATCCAACAGCAGCAGACCACACAGTCTCCTCACATGCACACTGGACTTTCTCCAGAACAGATAATAGGCTAGGACACAACACAAATCTTAGCAAATTTAAGAAGATTGAAATCCAAGATATAAATGTATCACAGTGACACATTGTACACTTTAAATTTACATGTTTATTTAAAAATGAAAAAAAAATTGTCTTACCTGCTTTGATCTTAATATGAAGTAACATCGTATTTTGCTAGTTTATTTAAGACCCATAAGTTATGCCAACGGTGTTGTTGACAGTGAGTTGAATCCATGAATTGATATAAACTGGGTATAAATACATCGTGCATTATTATTCATTATTGCATAATATTTTATGACATACAGAAGAAGACTACATCTTAGATTTGTATCCTGGCTCTGCTGCTTACAAATCACAAGTTGCAACTTGTTTAATCTTTCTGGAATCTTATATCCATAAATAATTATGGATCATGTTTGATTACATATAAAGGAAAACCCAAAATGACTAACTTAAACAAGATAGACGTGTATTTCTATTACACATAAACTTTAGTCATTTGGGATCCTACAAGTTTCTATCTTTCTGCTCTTTCATTCTGAAATTCTGAGCCCAGGGGCTTCTATTTTTAAGATTATTTCATAATCCAATGCAGTGCCCGGAGCTCCAGCATCACGTCCATAGTCCAGGAGGCAGGAAGAATGAAAAGGAGAGGATCAGAAGCCCAAACAAATTAAGTTCCTTTAAAATACTCCCCAGAGTTCCCACACAACCCTTCCAATCACATCTCAGTTCATAGAATGTAGTCTCTGGTTTCATCTAGTTGTAAGAGTAGAAATTTAAGCTTTTAACCCGGTGCACTGCCAGCTGCAAATGTAGTAAGAGGTGTGCTCCTCAGGAAGAAGACGGGCATGGATGGTCTGTCTCTAACAGTGTATTTCTGTGTCAAATGCAGTAAACAATGCCTAACCACGTGGTGTGTAATCCAGTTCAGGTTTCCGCTGAGAACCACTGAGGCTGCCAACCAGGAGCCCCGAGGGCAGAAGACAAATCGCAGCGCCAGCAGGCGGGCAGACTTCATTCAGCCTCTCTCTGCCTCTTTGCTCGCCTCAGCCCCTCAGTGGGTTGAACAATGCCCACCCTCCTGGGGGAAACCATCTGCCTTACTGACTTCGCTGATTCAAATGCCAATCTCTTCTAGAAACACCCCCAAAATAATGTTGGAGCAGATGCCAGGGGATCCTGTGGCCCAGGTAAATGGAGGCATGAAAGTAACCATCATTCCCACCCTCCCAAACGAATCAAGAGAAGTCTTCCTTTACTTAAAGGCACATAGTGAGCCGCCTAGGGTAGTTTCCACGTGAGGGGGACCCATTTTCCTTAAGATCAACTCAGCCAGCGCTTGTTGCCCCAAGATGCAAAGCTGGTGTCCTATTTCGGCATCTTCAGGAGAAAGCGTAAAACCTGACTGGACTAAGATGTTCCTGCACCAAAGTCATTGCAAGATTTTTATAATATGTGTTGTCAGAAAGCTGAGAAATCTGTACGAGGATGAATTCTCATGATGTCATATCATGGAGAATATATTTAAAAACCATATGGAACCAAATTTATTGAATGGACGCACCTGCCAGAGATTCTGAATTTAATGTCTTAGCCCATGCTGCTGCCCAGAGCTCCGACGGTTTATTTGGGTTCCGTGTTGTTGTTTTATTTGAATATGGTTGGCATATGATGTTACATTAGTGTCAGGCACACAACATGGTGATTCAACAACTGTAGGTGTCATGCTCGCTCACCATAAGTACAGAGGGACACAATCTCAGTTTATTTGGCTGGGTGGTTGAACCTTGGACTTAATGGTGGCCTGGAGAAACAAATACATCAAATTGAGTGGATCAGTCCATGACCTGTGTACCCACCCGCCCGTCCTCTACAGAAGACCCTGCCTCCATGAAGACTGAGAAATGCACCAGGGAGTGGGATGCCAGCATCCTTGGAGAGTTCTGTGGTGGCTGCTGTCTGAACACCACACATCAAGGAAAGAAATGCCACCACTGATACGGACCCCTGACCTCGAAGGGTGTAGGTGACAGAGTCCTAGAACGGTGGGTTTCAACTGGTACATAACTTCCAAAGACAAAGAGGGTATGCTGACCACAATGGGATGGTGACGAAATAGTCACCAAAATGTTTTGACCCACTGGCGTCTTTGGCGGTGGCTAACTGATCATGGTGTCCCAACAATGAGAGGAAAATGGCCTAATAAAATGTTACTTGATCTCTACAACAGGAAAATCTCCAGGGCTGTGGCCAGAATCTGGACTTAAGACATCACAGTGGAGGGTCACTGCCTCTTATCCAGGTTCCGTACCTGAGCCATTCACAAACCCAGAGTGCCTTGACTGAAGTGTAGCCAGACAGGCAGAGTCCCTTGAAGAAGGGACCCTGCAACACCAGCACACGTGTATAAAGGATTCCTTTTTTATGCTTCCCCAAAGGTACGTGTGGCCATTTAGTGAAGTTACTACACCCTTGGTGGGGGGAGGGGAGGGAAATACCTAGACCTTTGGGGACCTTTGGCTTTGAATTGATACTATTTCCTCAGCACCCAAAAATCACTATAGAATTCCAGTGAAAGGTGTGGCCTATAGTGGTGAGATGATAAGTGAAGTTTGGGCTCAAGTTTGAGTCATGGAAGACCAACAGATTCATTAACGGAACTTACGAGTATTTTCCTATTTTGCTGAATGTGTAGTTAGAATAGGCACTTTGACTTTTGAAACAAGACCCATTATGATAGAAAAGGCAAAGTGGAAGCCCTGAAAAGTCCGTCTCCCTCCCTCCCAGCACAAAGTGATGACAATACACTTGCAGGGGGGTTGCAGAAATTATGCCATCATCCAAGACTTGAAAGATGCAGGCTCCATGCCCGTATCTCATTTGCCTCTTTTTCCTTTGCAGCCGATGAAAGGGTGTTCAAGAATGACTCTGGACTGTCAGAAACGTCATCAGATGATGGCTGTAACTGTCACTGCTCTTCCTTATCACTATCTTTATTAAAGCAAATAACAGCCCTGGACATGCAGGTTTTGATTTGCCAGAGGCTCCTTCCTCTATACTAGTTAACAGGGACCACCAGAAGTGGTTTGCTTTTTCCTGGTAGGACCAAGAGAAAGCTTTGCCGCCATGCCTCGGGGGCTCATCAGCTAGTCTGCAGTCTCCCAATAACATGGTCCGCAGAGACTGTGATCATCTTGATATTCCACAAATATCACACTGGGCCACCACATTGATGATCTCGTGATAATTTGCCAAGCGAACTGACCTAAAAGTCACTTTGGATGCCTTAGGAAGATACATGTGAACCATAACATAGCAGATAAACTCCATGCAAATTTAGGCCCCCACCATTTCAGTGATGTTTCTGGCACTCAGTAATGTAGAGCGTCATAGAAGAATGGCATGTTATTGCATCTTCTGATGGCTACCACTGAAGTATTGGTAGAATGCCTGGTGGACCTTTTGGCTTTTGTATTTTGGTGGCTTGTTTGTGGTAGCATTTGAGTATGCTACTCTGACCCACTTATCAAGTGAACCGGATGCCTGTCTGTCGTAAGTGGGGAGCAGAGCAAGAGAAGGTTCTGCAGCAAGTTCAGGCTATGGTGCAAGACGCTGTCCTACGTGGGCCCATGACCACGGAGGTAGAACGACACTTGCAGCACCTACGGGTGTGCAGAGCCTCTGGGAAAAACAAACAGGGAAAGCAGAGCTCAGATCTCTAAGGTTTCATAGTAAATTTCGCAGATAACTATTTTCTTTTGGAGAAATAGCTTCTGGCTTACTAAGGCCTTAATGAAAGCTGAATGTCCAGTGATGCTTCATCAAGGCACCATAAGGACTCAGCTGCCTGTCTGACCCAATAAGCCATGAGATTGGACATATGTAGACACAATTGATTAGCAGGTAGAAAAGGGTTTAAGATCTTGCTTGAGCAAATCACAAAGGTACACGTTATAGGGTCAAATAGGTAAGAAAACTTCATCAATTCCTGTATTACCTCTCCCCATCAAAGTTTTTTTTAATACTTTTTATTTATTTTTGAGAGAGAGAGAGAGACAGAGCATGAGCAGGGGAGGGGCAGAGAGCAAAGGAGGCACAGAATCTGAAGCAGCTCCAGGCTCCCAGCTGTCAGCACAGAGCCCAACGTGTGGCTCAAACTCACAAACCATGAGATCGTGATCTGAGCCGAAGTCAGAAGCCCAACCAACTGAGCCACCCAGGCGTCCCTACCTCTCTCCCTTCAAACCGTACCTATAGCCTCGAGGGAGCATTCTCTATGATGTGTTGAATGAGAAAGGGAAAAAACTCCGGCCTGGTTTGCAGATACTTGTCCTAAATATACTGACCCCGACTGAAAGTGAATGTTGACGCCATTATGGGCCCACTCAGGAGTGCCCTGCATAAGAGTAGTAGAAGGAAATCTTTTCAGTGGAAAATGGTCTCATGTCCATGGAATTAGCTAATATCATAGATACCCTCACCTAGATAGGCTGAACTAATATAATAAGAAAGGAGCCTATTGAAAACTCAGTTTTAGTGCCAGTTGGAAGTAAAGAACCCTTAAAAAATGGGCTTTTAACTTTACAAAATACATTAAATGCTTTGAATCCATGACCAATAAGTGACGCAGTTTCTCCCATAAAATATATACTGGTTCAGGAATCAAGGAGTGAAATGGCAATGGCTCCTCTCACTTATTTACTGACTTTCTCACTCACAACGTTTCCGTTTCCCATTCCTGAAACTTCGAGCTCTGCTAGTTGGGAGGAATTCCTCCCAGCAGAATTCTTTCACCAGACCACGATAATAACTCCATTGAACTAGGAGTTGTGACAACTACTGGGCCTTTTGGAATCTTCATGCCATTGGACCAGCAGGCAAAGAAGGGAGTCCCGGCTGCTTGGTCCTGGATCCCAGGGACGCTGGACTCTCCTTCAGGGGCAGGCGAAGTCTGGAAGCAGGTTTCACCCAGGACCTCTTGGTACTTCCACGTCCAGCAAGAAGACGTTGCAGGAAAACTCAAGCAACAACCTCAATGCAGAACCACTGATAATTCAGAGAGTTTGGCAATGAAGGTTTGGGTCATCCCTCTGGGTAAAATATCCCAACCTGCTCATTTCCTGTAAAGGAAAAACACGCAGTGAGTGGTGGAAGAAGTCATTGGACTGAGAGGCTAGGGTCTTTCTTACTTGTGTGTACATGTGAACTGATTTCTTACCTCTTCTCCTTTCCCTTGATTTGATACAAGGTCTGTTGGTGATGGTTAGCATTCCAATGTTGTGTTTGGGTAACAAAGTAGTTAGATAGATCTGTGACGGAATTTAAAGAATAATTAACAGCAGCTGGAAATGCATAATATCACTGTGGGGACTTTGTCAGTCCCTGCTCTGGGGAAAAAGTGAGAAACGCTTTGTACAAAAGATAACTGCGGCTCATTAGGAAGATGTATGGAGTTGGTTCAGGTTGTACGGAAAATCAAAAATATACGCAAGGTGAATATAAATTGTATCAATGAGTAAATGTACTTTCTCAGCTTCTGAAATCCACTGGGGAGTGAGCACCTGGGTGGCTCAGTTGGTTGAGCATCTGACTCTTGATCTTATCTCTGTTTGTGAGTTCGAGTCCCACATCAGGCTCTGTACTAACATTGCGGAGCCTGTTTGGGATTCTCTCTCTCCTTCTTTCTCTGCCCCTCCCCCACTCACTCACAGGTTCTCTCTCTCAAAATAAATAAATAAGCTTAAAAAAATTTTTTTTAATTCTGTTGGGACTCTGCAGACCACATTTATATTTTGCCCACTGGCGCCACATTAGGCTCTGCCAATCAGGGCACAGGAGGGTGACCAAAAGTTGCAGGAAGAAGAAGGGACACACTCCTGTCATTGTCCCTCAGGCGATGTCCCCGGACTCTGGTTGTAGAGGTTCATTCCGACAGCAGTTGAGTCACACACCCAAGCTCGTCATGTCCTTCCAGAGAAACCAGCACCGGTTGGCATCTCCCTTTGGAGGTCTGGTCCCAGCTCCCTGGCGCCTTCCATGCGCTCGGAGACACCGACATGGCCAAGCTGTCCCCTTCCTCAAGGCCTCCTCAGTTCTTAGGGTCCCGTCTCCACGTCCCCAGGTTCCACATCCGTTTGTTACCCCAGCCCAAGAGACAGTAACTGCTTCTTGATGTTGCTGCCTCGGAAAGCAGTGTCCACATTTCTGAGCATTCATTTCACTGATACCAGTTAACAGTTGTGTAAATTCTCTGCTAAAATAACTGGTGAGGTTTCTGTTTCCTGACTCTCCCCTGACTGACCTTGTGGACAGAACGACTTCGGACTTGGGGGATATGAGAAATCCTGGGTGCACAATGTGCAAGCTATAGAACTCAGTAGAGTCATCAGTCCAAGTGTTAGTTCCCTTTTGTATAAAAATTAGATCATAGTATTGCTAAATCTGTGAGGACTACGTGATAAAACTCAAGCAGAGCAGGTCTATTCATGAACATCACAGCACAGATGTACGGAAACAAACCAACTTCTTTATCATAGAAGTTAGCTTAGCTCTAAACACCGATCTCCACGGACGGAGGAAATCGCCTTGCTGGCTAACATGACCGCTTCCGAGTTCATGCCGTCACTCAGGTTCACCACACTTATCTTCCTTTTTCAAGGATCCTTTCATTCTGCCTTCTTCCGGGGTCTGTCTGGTTGGCTCCCCGACTTGTGTGAAGCTTCAGTAAAACAGGGCACCAGGCCATCGAGTCACATCCTGTCCTCACGGGCTCCTTGGAGGCCTTACATCTGCCGTGATTTCAGTGTATTATCCGGCCCTTGGTCCTCGCTGTAGAATTCTGCCTAGTCCACTCCGTCCAGATGACTCTCAGCCAACTGGGCCAGCCACCTAGTCCCCCTAGCGACCCTGCCACACAGGAGCCACCCAACACCCCAATTCAGGACTGTCTCATCTCCGTTCTGCTCCTTGCCGTCCCCCATGCTCACTAAGCCCTCTGCAGCCTGGCCTGGGCTCTGGGGAGTCCGATGGCATTAACCCATTGCCTCCTCCTCCCCTAAGGTCCCAGCGGCATCTGGGCCTCCCTCCCCGGGCCCTCCTCCTGGACGGACCACCAGACACTGCGGCTTTGTAGAAAGAGAACCAGGTGGAAACGAATAGAAAGGATTTATTTTCACTGTAAACTATGCTTTATTGTTTGAACTTTCTACCACAAGTGAATTGCTTATTTTTTTAAATTTTTTAAGTGGGTTTTTTTTTTTTTTTTGAGACAGAGAGAGAAGGAGCACAAGGAGGAGAGAAGCAGAGAGAGAAAGAGGGAGACACAGAATCCAAAGCAGGCTCCAGGCTCTATGCTGTCAGCACAGAGCCCGACGTGGGGCTGGAACTCACAAACGGTGAGATCATGACATGAGCTGAAGTCGAACGCTTAACCAACTGAGCCACCACGCCCTTATCTTATTTTTTAAATGGTACAGAGATAATCTGGGCAATAGGTTATGACTTATTTTTGCCTTCTTATAATATTTTCTTCTAAAACTGAATAAATGCTTGCTTGAGTAATGAGGAGAGGGGCTCCTTAAAAACCTTCCACCGCATTTGCAGATCCTAAAGGGTCTGGTGACATGTCCCATGTCCCATTCTGTGGTGACTCATCTCAGCCGCTGGCCCACACGAAGCCAGGCAGCCTTGGCACCAGGAAGGACAGGCACCCAGTTTGGGGGGAAAAGAGAGCAATTCTCTGCTTCAGTAATTGTGGCTTTCAGTCACACAAGGAATATTGCAGGTTTATGCTAGATGAGGCTTGCTTCCAATTTATTATACATTATTCTGTGAAGCATTACTTATTATTCCACATTTGTGTGAAAGATAATGTCATTACTAGGCAAGGAGCAGAGTGTGGCTGGGGAGTTGACCAAAAAGAATTGATTCCAAACCACGCTTCCTGATTATGATCCTTATTGGAGCAGGGACAGAAAAAGAACTGGTTATGTATTAGCAAAAATCAAATTGTGATTTAAAGGCAGTCATTTAGTTAACCGAATGTATGCCTGTGATTAAAATGCAATATTGCTGTGATTATAATGCAATCAGCAAATTATTAAACTGCAATCAAACTGTAAACAGGTCCTATGTGTCTGCCAGGGTCTCATCTCATTATTTTAACTCAATCTGTAAACTAGTTTTTAGTAAATAGACTCTTTCATATTTCTCAGCTGTCACATTCTTTTTTTTTTTTTCTTTTAATTTGTTAACTGAAAGAAAATATCAGAGGGACGTTCACAGAGGATGCAGTGTATCTTTTCCAAGTATAATTTTTTTTATATATAAAAAGACATTTTATTATCGTTTGCTATATAACAGTGAATATTCTCAACTGCATTTTCTCACATGGCAAATAAGACACAAGATAACATCCCTTTGATTCCTGAAAACCTTAATATCATCTGTCTTTTGGAGGATCCAGTTTCCTACGACATCTATGGTACTGTCCACGAGGATACCAACGGTGCTTAGTAGTGAAGCACATTTTGCTAAGTTGTTCTATCATAGGTCCTTGCTCAAAGTGTTCATTTTTTTCTTCTAATCTGCTTTTCAGCACTTGATCATGTGTTTCTTCATTATTATTCACAGGATCTGGCCGTGGAATAGGTTTTGTATGTTCATATGGAATGTCCACAGAAGGGTTGTAGCATAGTATGGTCCTGCCATCAGATGTCAAAGCAAGCTCTACTTTGCAATTATAGTCATCTGGAAGAGGAGAATACGTAGATTTATGCCAAACACAACATAAAGCTCCGTTTTGCATCGGAAAGAAATGTTTCCAGAGAGTTCTGTGTGATATTGCCCATTTCACTGCTGCCAGTACCATGGTGACTCAAGATGCTTATCAAGTGGTGTGAAAGATGATCTGAAGAGAAACTGCTTTTATGATATGCTTCCAGGCATACCTACTTTCATCCCTGAAAGCCGCTCACCGCGGACCTGCCATCTTACCTCCTCCAAGTATAATTTTTAAGAGTATACAAGCGGGGGCTTATCAGTGTTATTGTACAAAATTCAATTTGTTTAAAGAAAAAAGTTAAACATGTTGTTTCCCTGTTTATGACACAAAAGTTCAGCAATATGTTAATGAATGAGAAGCTTAAAACTACTTCTATGGTCGGTAAGTTAGTTTACAAACTAAGTTCTAAAAGGTCACCGTACATATATAAATGTACTCAACACACGCAGTGGATGAAAGTCCACTTTGAAAATATTTTAATGCCAGTAATTATGAGATGTTAAAATTGTAAAATTTTCAAAACGGTGCATTTTATTTAAATCATACGTGTTGACCACACCCCAAGCTTTCTTCGCTTGGCCCACATTATGTAAAATTTTCTGAACCTAAACCACACAAGAAAGAAAGAAACCATCTCTCAAATATTTCATCCATCGTATCTCACACATGCCCCTAAGAGAAAACCCCAAATCGTTTTCACCAACAGCATCCTAATTTTTAGTTGAATTTAACATCATAGTGCCTACTGCTTAGTATGAACAATCACACTCCAGACTCGGATTCCTAGGACATAATCTTAAATGAGGCTTTGTCTTTCATCGGAAAACTCCTGCTGGAAATTCTGACTGTACGTATAATGTTGCAATATAGGTGTGTGAGGCTGCCTTCAAAGGTTGAGACACAAAGGGCTATTTCATGTAAGCAAAACAGGGTGTCTCCGAATTGTTTCCTTAGCCTAGGGTGGGTCCCAGTGGCAATTATGGTATTGGAGGCTTTGCGTTCAGACAGCCTACATTGTCTGTCTTTGGGACTGGGACAGCTTGGAAGCATCTTAAAACTGACCTGGTTGTTAAAAGGAATTTTAGGGGTGCCTAGGTGGCTCAGTCGGTTGAGGTCTAAGGTCTTACTTCGGCTAAAGTCATCATCTCATGGTACTTGAGTTTGAGCCCTGCATCGGTTGGGCTCTGTGCTGACAGCTCAGAGCCTGGAGCTGCTTCAGATTCTGTCTCCCTCGCTCTCTGCCCCTCCCCCACTCATGCTCTGCTCTCTCTCTCTCTCTCAAAATAAATAAATACATTTTTTAAAAAAGGAATTTTAATTCTTCCTATGTCTTGTGCAACTGTAAGGACGCAGGTCTGAAACTGACTCCATGAGACAACAGAAGGGCACACGTTGCCCAAGGCAGGAGGGACCGCCCTTGTAACACCCAGTCAGGAAAGGCCACCTAACACCCTTAACACTCCTAAGGGCGGGCCTAGAAGGCTAGTCACGCCTTACGTGAGGGTCCTGGGCCCACTCTGTGATTGGTCAATACTCTAAATGTTGTGATTGGCTCCCACCAAAAGTATCAATGAATGGTTAAACCTGCTGTCAATGGTATCGTAGAGTAATGATTGGCCCCCTGTACCTGTGTCACAATTTCCTGTAACTCCCCCTTCCCAAAACTCATAAAAGCCCTACCCTGCCATGTTCGGGGCTCTCAGCATGGATCCACTGCGCCGGTAAAGTCTGTGAGCCTGAGCTTAGGCTCAGCCAGCCTAAGCCCGTAATAAAGCCCTTTGCTTTTGCATGCGAGACTCAGTCTCCCTGGCAGTCTCTGGTTTTGGGGGGCGATATTGGAAACTTGGGTATAACACAACCAAGTTAAAACAGAAAAAAAAAGTAAAATATAGTCTTTTCTGACTGTAATCTTTAAACTCAAAAGTTAAGTATAAAATCAGTGTATAAATATTTTTAGGCATTCTACATTTTTATTTTTCCATACAAAAATTGTATGAATCTGTTTCTTCCATACATTTGCCTTTTAATTTACAAAAAAAAAAAAATTCTGTGGTTTACTTATTCATTCTATAATTACCAAAGATTTGCATTGCTTCTAGTTGTTATTAATATATTATACAACTATTTTTATACAAATCATGTTTTCCCCACCTTTGAAATAAGTAAATAAAATGAATTATTGTGCAATCTATAAAACAAAAAAAACTAATCATAATATTAAAGAAGGAACTCATTGAATTTGAAGAACATACTATATATAAACCAGTAATATGTTCCGAGTAATGTTCTAAGTGACTTACACATATTAACTTCTAGTCCTTGAAACAATCTCGTAGAGGTGAGATCATTTGTAATCATTAAAGTGGTTATGTTTTATAGTAAGGAAACTGAGGCACAGAATGGTGAAGCAACTTGCTCAAGGTCACACAGGTAATGTAGGAAACAGCTGAGACTTCAGCCCTGGCTGCCTGGAGTCAGAGCACACACCCTCAATCATCACACTACACTGCCTCTCCGACGACTAGAAGAATAGAGGATCCAAAAGTAAGAAAGACTGGACCGAGATAGTGGCGTGCAAACAAAATGATAGTATACACACAGACACACACACGCACAAGAAGGAAGAGAAGAAGAGAGTGAGGTATGGACAGTGGGAGGAAAAGGAAGGAAGGCAGAACCATAAAATCTACAATGTTACTAGAAAATACGAATTAGGCATCAGTGGAAGAGAACACGCAAGGAAGTCCTAGATGATGAGGCCATCGTCGTGAATGGATCGGCAGACCAGCTGCGAGCGCCTCACCACACACACACACACACACACACACACATAGTACAGGAGATGTCGGCAGTTGGCCTTTACAGAATTCTCTTTCTTCTGAAAGATTCCAGGGCCAGGACTCCAGCTCCTCAAGTGCACCCATCACATATGGCCTGGCATGTGCCCACGCCAAGACGGCAACGCACATTCTCCTGTCTTCTTCATCCCTGTGAGCAGAGGCCCCTTCACGGCCCAGTATAACCAACACACACCACCCCGAGTCCTCTGGCCACTGTCACTTTTCATTTTAGCATTAGCTGACCTTATATTGTAATTACCTATTGTAATTACCACAATGTAAATTACGCAAGAAAGGGATTTTGTTTAAGTCCTTCCTTGCTTTATACGGTGCCTAATAGAGCCTGAAAATTATTTGCTGAATTAAAAAATAAATATTAACATTACATGGCACCAAAAGACTCTAATGTAATTTATATTTACATTAAACAATATTTCTTATATGTTTAAAATTCACCTATTACTCAGCCAACATTTAATTGAATACCTGCTATACACAGGAGGCACACAGAGGGAATCATGAAGGATAAAACAATCCTTTCTTCTGCTGATTCTTGTTTATAAATGCACAGGTCTTCACAATGTTATTTGCGATAAAGGTCATAATGGACATATTTCCACACGTTATTGGAACTGAAGGAGAATAATTGGTAAGTCTGTCCACATAAGTCAAAAATGATCTCATGGATGGAGTCGTCATCTTAGTTTGGTCTGAAAGAATGAATTAACCACTTAGAGAAGAGAGTTGAGTGTATTCTAAATGGAACAAGAAACCTATATACAGTCATACACAGGCCTGAAGTCTTGAAAGAAGTCAGTGAGTAATTCGTATGAAGGGAACCAGAGCCGATTTCATGGATGAACAACCTGTACAGCTGTACATGGCCCTACTCTCAGAAGGACCTAGTGTTTGGTTAGTTTTCTGCTGGCACCGGTTTGCAATTCTTAATAATTTTATCTTTGAACTTGCGCTTTGTAAGTGAAGTGCATGGGATATTGAAGAGTGCACATGAGCAGAGGAGATCTGAGTCACTCCCCAACCCATTGGCAGATAGCATTCACAATGCCCCATGAGCACAGAATTCCATGGTCCCGTTACAAGTGAACGTTCAGCAAAACTCAAAGGCTAAGCATGGTAAGTCCACTGCTCAGTAACTTGAGGCACAGACATCCCAGAGAGGCCACACTCTTCATTTGAGCTAGAACTTGCCTAAAATACAGAAAGAAGGTATGCTATGAAAAACAATGACCAGGGGCACCTGGTTGGCTCACTTGGTCAAGGGTCCAACTTCAGCTCAGGTCATGATCTCACAGTTCATTAGTTCAAGTCCCACATCGAGCTCTGTGCTGACAACTCAGGGCCTGGAGCCTGCTTCAGATTCTATGTCTCCCTCTCTGTCTGCCCCTCCCCTGTTCAAACTCTCTCTCTCTCTTTCTCTCTCTCCCTCTCTCTCTCTCTCTCTCTCTCTCTCTCTCTCTCTCTCTCTCTCAAAAATAAAAAAATAAACCTTAAAAAACAATGGCCAAGAAAACCTATCATAACTTACTTAATGAACTCTTCCCTGTATTAGCTGAAGATGATGACATTGAAAGGAAGGGAAGGATAGGACAAGCCATAGTTCCTTTTCCTCTCGGTCCTGTGTCATTCATCGGGAAGCTACAGCACACAGCCTTGGTGGACGGTGCAAGTATCAAGAAGCAAATGAAAACGGCTGACGGTGTTTCCTATGCGTTTCTGCTCTTCTGATAAAAATGAAGGGCAGATGTATGCACAAGCCGTGCAACACAAATTGTGTAACTTCGGTGATTCTTCATAGGAGTTTGATACTTTCACATCTGCATTTTAAACTGACATTATGCCATATAAAAATGAAGCATAAAAATCATGCTAATAATTACAAACTTTAGGGGCAGAAAACTTATTTAAAGAAATAAGGGCTGAAAATTTTAATAACTTGGGGGAAGGAAACAGACATTTAGCTCTAAGAAGCACAGGGAGTTCCAAAATGGGAAAAGTTATAAATACCTGCCTAAACAAATGAGAAGAATCTCAAAGGAATGACCTAATTTTATACCTCAAGCTACCCTAAAGAGAAGAACAAATGAAGCCCAAATTTAGTAGAAGGAAGAGAATAACAAGATCTGAGTGGAAATTAATGAACTAGAGACTAAAAAGACAAAATTGAAGAGATACACAAAACGAAGAGTTAGTTCTTTGAAAATATAACAAAATTGACAAAACTTTACTTAGCTAGACTCACCAAGAGAAAAAGAGAGAAGGCTCAAATAAGTAAAATCAAAAATTAAATAGAAGAAATCATAAGTGATACCACAGAAATACAAAGGATCATAAAAGAGTACTTTGAACAATATATGTCATTTGGACAACCTAGAAAAAATGGATAAATTCCAAGAAACATACAAGACTGAATCATGAAGAAATAGAAAATCTGAACAGGCCAATTACTAGTAAGGAGATTGAGTCAGTAATCAAAAACCTTCCAAGAAACCAATGTCCAGGACTAGATGGCTTCACTGGCGAATTCTATCAAATATTCAAAGAAGAATTAATACCAATCCTTCTCAAACTTTTCTAAAAAATAGGAGAGGAGGGAACTTTTCCAAACTCATTTTATGAGGCCAGCATTACCCTGATACCAAATCAGACAAGGGCACCACAAAAAGACTATTACAGTCTAATACCTTGATAAACATAGATACAAAACCCTCGACAAAATTTTAGCAAAATGAATTCAAAAATACATTAAAAAGATCTCACACCAAGCATGTCTGGGTGACTCAGTTAAGTGTCCAACCTCATCTCAGGTCAGGCTCTTACCATTTGTGAGTTCAAACCCCCTGTTGGACTCTGTGCTGATAGCTCAGAGCCTGGAGCCTGCCTTGGGTTCTATGTGTGTCTCTCTTACTGCTCCTCCCCACCTGTGCTCTGTCTTTCATCTCTCAAAAATAAATAAACATTTAGAATATTAAAAATATATACATATATCACACCATGGCCAAAGTGGAATTGATCCCAGAGATGCAAGAATAGTTCAACATCCACAAATCAATGTGATATACCACATTAACAGAATGAAAGATAAAAAGTATATGATAATCTCAATAGATACATAAAAAGCATCTGATGATCCTCAATATCCATTTATGATAAACACTATCAAAAAGAAGGTATAGAGGGAATGCACCTTGACATTAAAAGCCACACGTGACAAGCTAACATCACACTGAGTGATGAAAGTTAAAAGCTTTTTTTCCAACCATCAAGGATGTCTCCTCTGGCCACTCTTATTCAACGTCGTGTTGGAAGTCCTAGCCACAGCAATCAGGCAAGAAAAAGAAAGAAAATGCATCCAAATGGGTAAAGAAGAGGCACAGCTGTCACCACTTGTAGATGACATGACATTACATTTAGAAAATCCTAAACATGCTACCAAGAAACTGTTAAAACTAATAAATAAACAAATAAATAAATAATGTCACAGGATACAAAGTCAATATACAGAAATCTGTTGCGTTTCTACACACTAATAACAAACTATCAGAAAGAGAAATTAATAAAACTCCCATTTATAATTGCATGAAATAGAATAAAATCCCTAGGAATATATTTAACAAAAGTGAAAGACTTATAGTCTGACAACTGTAAGACACTGCAGACAGAAACTAAAGAAGACATAAATAGATATTCATGGTCATGGATTGGAGGAATTAATATTTTTTAAATGTCCATATACCCAAAATATTTTACAGATTTAGTGCAATTCCTATCAAAACTCCAATGGCATTTTTTACAGAAAGAGAACAAACATCCCTAAAATTTGTATGGAACCAAAAGACCCTGAATAGCCAGAGCAAACCTGAGAAAGGAGAACAAAGCTGGAGGCAGTATACTGTCTGATTTCAAACTATACTGCAAATCTATAGTAATCGGAACAGTACGGTGTTGGTATAAAAATAGACATATAGATTAAGTGAACAGAACAAAGCAGTCAGAAATAAACTCATACATACACAGGCCAATTAATTTACAACAAAGAAGAAAGAATCTACAATGGAGAAAAGACAGACTATTCAATAATTGTGTTGGGAATGGTGGATAATCACATTAAAAGAATGAAAATCAGATCAATATCTTACACCACACACAGTAAATTAACTCAAAGTGAATTAAAGACTTGCATGTAAGACCTGAAACCATAAAACTTCTGGAAGAAAACATAGGCTGTAATCTCCTTGACATTGGTCTTGGTAATGAGTTTTGGAATATGACTTCAAAAGCAAAAAATAAAATGGGACTACATCAAACTACAAAGCTTTTACCCCAATGTTCATAGCAGCACTATCAACAATAGCCCAAGTATGGAAAGAGCCCAAATGTCCATTGACAGACGAATGGACAAAGAAGATGTGGTGAATATACCCAGTGGAGTATTACTCGGCAATCAAAAAGAATGAAATCTTCCCATTTGCAACTATGTAGATGGAACCAGAGGGTATTATGTTAAACGAAATTAGTCAGAGAAAGGCAAATATCATATGACTTCATTCATATGAAGAGTTTAAGATACAAAACAGATGAACATAAGAGAACAGAAGCAAACATAATATAAAAACAGGGAGAGGGTCAAAAACATAAGAGACTCTTAAATATAGAGAAAAAAACAGAGAGTTACTGGGGTTGTGGGAGGGGGCATGGGCCGAATGGGTGAGGGGAATTAGGGAATCTACTCCTGAAATCATTGTTGCACTATGCAGTATTGCTAACTAACTTAGATGTAAGTTTTAAAAATAAATTAAATTTTAAAAAATTTTTAAATAAAAGAAAATAAAAAATAGAAAGCTTCTGCCCAGCAAAGGAAACAATCAACAAAATAGAGTCAACCTACTGAATGGAAGAAAGTATTTGCAAATCATATCTCTTATCCTTAATTTCCAAAATATATAAAGAACTTGTACAACTCAATAGCAAAAAAATCCAATTAAAAATGTGCAGATGATCTGAATAGACATTTTTCCAAAGAGATACAGATGGCCAACAGGTACACGAAAAAATGCTCAACATCATTAATCATCAGAGAAATGCCAATCAAAACCTCAATGCGATATCACCACACACTTCTTAGAACGGTTATAATGACAAAGAGAAGAAATAACACGTGCTGGCGAGAATGTGGAGAAAAGGGAACTCTTGTGCTCCATTCCTGGGAGTGTAAATTGGTGTAAGAACTATAGAAAACAGTGTGGAGTTTCCTCGAAAAATTAAAAATAGAACTACCATATCTTCCAGCAATTCCACTTCTGGTTATTTATCCAAAGAAAATTAAAACATTAATTTGAAATACATATGCAGCTCTATGTTCATTGTAGCATGGTTTTCAATAGCCAGATATGGAAACAATCTAAATGCTCATCAACAGATGAATGGATAATGAAGATGTCCCATGCAGGTGCACACACTAGAATATTATTCAGCCATTAAAAAAAGAATGAAACCTTGTCATTTGTAACAATACTGATGGGCCCTGAGGGCACTATGCTAAGTGCAGTAAGTCAGACAGAGAAACAAATCTGTATGATCCCTCTTATATGGGAAATCTAAACAACGACAACAAACCAAGCTCATATACATAGAATATTGGTGGTTGCCTGAGTGGGGGTGGGAGAAATGGGTGCAGGGAGCCCAAAGTTACAAACTTCCATTCATAACACGTATTAGTCATAGGGATGTAATATAAAGCATGGTGACAATTATTATTATTATTATTTGGAGAGAGAGAGAGAGAAAGCACAAGTGGAGGAAGGGCAGAGAGAGAGGGAGAGAGAAAGAATCCCAAGCAGGCTCTGTACAAACAGCCTGATGTGGGACCCGAACTCACAATGTGCAAGATCAGGACCTGAGCTGAATTCCAGAGTCTGATACTGACCAACTGAGCCACCCAGGCATCCCAGCACAGTGACTATTCTTAATAACACAGTATTGCATGTATGAAAGCTGCTAAGAGAGTATATCTTAAATGTCCTTGTCACAAGAAAAAAATTTTTGAAAGTATGTATGCTAATGACTGTTACCTAAACTTATTGGGGTCATCTTTTGACAGTATCTACCAATATTGGATCATTATGTACGCACTTGAAACTAATACACTGATACGTGTCCATTATATCCCAATAAAAGTTTTTCAAATTTTCTTTACTTAGAAAAATATTAAGTGTCAAAAAAAAAAAAATAGCAAGTCCAGAAACAGATTGGAAGAAGAAAGTGAAAACAATGTTTATGTTTAGTACCTTTAATGACACTTGCATGCCAGCGAACAAGGTTCCTTGTGCACCAGACCTGGTCCAAGACAAAGAAAGCCAGGCATGGGTTAAAACGTTACAGGTAGATTTCAATCAGTAATAACCACTGCGACAAGCATGAACTGCACTCAATGTCGATTCGTCGAGAGGTGACTGCACAATTTAAAGGGAAGGCGAGGACCTAGGGAAAGAGAGAGTGGGCTCTGGGGGGGGGGGGGTCAGGGAAGCGAACTCCGAAAAGCAGAAAGGAGGGCGGTCCGTGTGTCTAGGCCATTGCAGATGCAAACCCGTGCTTCTCTTGATCAAAGTCAGGTTTCTAGTCCCTCAAGAAGCCCCCCAGGGACCGGCTCTATCTCCAGGTGGCGGTTGGAACAAATAGTAAATTCTTCTCACGGCCCAGACCTTGCCAATGTGGGAGGGGAAAGGAAGGGGGCACGGCCTCCAGCTGTGGGAAACTGTGCGGGTGTGGGTTCCTGTCGCTTAGTGGGGGCTGGGAGGGGGCACAGTCTTTCGACCTGGAGTCTCCTTTCAAACTGTGATGCTTTCAAACTATGCGTGTGGTATGGAGAGTGTCAACTATCTTCGGCTGAATTTTTGGTTTTTTAGTATCTTAAACCTGGTTCCTGACAAACTAAAACTAATTAACACTCATTCCTTTCAGTTTCTGTATTTTGATTCTTTAAAATATCAACTTCAATATTGTGTTGCTGTATGGTGAGAAAATAAGTTACTTTAAATATATACTGGGGCACCTGGTGGCTCAGTCGGTTAAGCATCCGACTTCAGCCTAAGTCACCATCCCACGGTTCGTGGGTTTGGGCTCCACTTCGGGCTCTGTGCTGACAGCTCAGAGCCTAGAGCCTGCTTCAGATTCTGTATTTCTCTCTCTCTCTGTCTCTCAAAAATACATTTTTTTAAAATTTTTTTAAATACATACTTATGTACTTAAGACTTAACACATAGGCTGTAATGTCTGATTCTGAATTAAGAAGGTTTTCCTCTAAATTCAGTGGTGGAGAAAATTAGCTTCATAAAAATGATTTAGAACTAGATGGAAATGTTTTATTTCCGTGTTTCAAGAAAGAAAACTAATGAGTTCCTAGGATCATTAAACTCTAAATAAAAAGTTCCTCTGCCGAAACGTTGTTTTTTTAAAAAGAGTGAAAACATCTTTCGAGCCAATAATATGCTATGTTGGTTTGGAAAAAATGACTCATTTGAGGAGTGTGAATGTGACTAAAATATTTAGCGAGCTTCTTTCTCTACCTAATATGGACCAGTTCAAACAAGCCTGCGTGTTTGCTGAAGTAGATAATCTAGCCTGTAGCCTTTGCGAAATCTCCTGGGTTACCAAGTGGCTCTTATGGGATACCTTCCATTCGTCCATGCATTTATTCACTTCACAAAACTCTGCCGAGAGTTGGACCGATCAAAGACAAGCCCTCTCTGCCTGCCAGCCTGGTGGGAACACCCGTCACGGCGGGGACCCCACAGGTCAGTCCTGGAGTGACTGGTGACGACCAGAACACAGTCCCTGTGGCCCAGAGAAATTTCAAAGTAAGTGCTCTCTTAGCTTAGGTTTCCCCAGAACCCACCTCTGAAACAAGGGAAAGCATGTGATCTGGGAGTTGATTCCAGGAAACGCCCCTTGGAAGGTGTGGAAGTGAGACAACGCCAGAGAAGCCAGTAATGGGTGTGGTGTCAGGTTGTACCTGCCCCGGGCCTCCTGGCGGTAAGCGCTGTGAGGACACGGATGTGGTGCTGGAGTTGGGAGGTCAGGCCAGCTGGTCCCATGGTGACGGCTGGGGACAGAAGCTGGGCAGGGTCCCAGTGGCGTGTCCGTGGACTTCACACGGGCTTCTCACTAGGTGAGTATGAGACCCTCCTGACGTTTCTCGCATGTCCCTTGCTCTCCCCAGAAAAAGACTTCTTCCCATTTCTAGCCTCTTCATCTTTGGTACTGTCCCTTCCAGTTCTGCTTTGGAAGAAGATGCGATGCTTGAAAACAGTCTTCAATGATCAGTTTTGGCCTCAAATTTCATTTAATCCAGGAATTGCTCACCCCACGTACTGGGATGCTGTCAGGAGCACAGAGAAGGATGGCAGCCTCTGCTTGGGATCGTTGGAGAAGGCTTCTTAAAAGGGGGGATTGTAAAGGAAGGAGGCGTTTGCAGTGTAGGGATGGGAGGAAGGGCATTTCCAGGGCGAGAAGGAGTGCGTGCACGGCTGCAGGTGACCTAGAGAGAGGGAATGTGCTTTGTGCTGGGAGTGCGGGAACGAGGAATGTTAGGGAAAGGTCTCAGGACAGACAGAGCCAGAGAGCACCGTGGAGGACTAGGAAGGACAGCGGCCAAAGACAAAGGCTTTCCTCCAAGCCTGCCAGTAACACTGAAGACTCACATAACCCGAAGTCGAGTGTAACGACAGAGGAAAAGACAGGAAAGAAGACAGAGAGAAAGTTGAGGAGAGCGGGGTAACAGAGCCGATCCTTCATTTATCCATAATGGAAACAATAATTAGTAAGGGGCTAAATGATCATAGAAATAATGAGCAACAGGAAGAATTTAAAATGGCGACAGAATACACTATGTACAAGTAAGGCCATCAGATATCGGTAAATCGGCCAACAATAATTGCACCTGGGAGCGGTGCCGGAAGGAGACAGAGGCAGTGAGTGGAGGCGGAATAATTTGACTTTTAAAATACGAATATGAACGTATGTTAGGTCCATAAAAGGAATGATACCTTTATGACAACTTTGCAGTTCAGTACCTAAATGAACGCAGTTCATCAAGAAACATTAATTGCACGATACTTCATAAGATGTGTTCAGTGGTGATCTGTGCCTCCTGCTAAGAGGACCGTTGAGTGTTCTGACTGAGGAGCTCCGAAAACCTTTCATGCTTCCTATAAATTTACTAGAATAATGGTCATAAAGGCTTATTGCCCTTTAGTGTGTTAAAAGATAGTTTGCCTCATTATTGGTTTAAATTATTTTCCATAAAAACAGTCACTTTGAAGATCAAAAGTCTGCATTAAGACAACAACAAAAACTTCACCATGTTCTCCTAGAATTCAGGATCTCTTTAAAGCCGTGTTAAATATTTAATCAAATTCAAATTGGCAAGATTGAATGCTGAAACTTTGAGGAGGAGAGGCCGCTAGCAGTATTTTCTTGCTTTTTGGTTTTTACACTGGGAAAAACTAAACGTTAAAAGTGTTTTCTGCTAACCAATTATTAGCCAACAGCCGTTTTGTAACATTAATATTCTACCTGCATGATTTTATTAGGCACAGATGAACGTTACTAATTCTTCACCCAGGTCCCCTCAACAGAACCTCTCATTGCCAGGCGACCGTCTACAGAGTCAGACGGACTTAGCAGGAAGACAGCGTGTGCTTACATCCTCTGCTTCCGTCTGGTCAAGAGTGTATCTTTTGACAAATGTGTGCACGTGCGCATGTGGGTCCTTCTTATGGTGAAAATGACGGGGAAATGATTGGCTTTCTTAAAGTCCTTGTAAAACGGCAGATGCAAAAGAAAAAAAATAGATAACTTTTTCCTCCAAGTTCCTGCCAGTGGCATTGCGTCTGTCACTTACTAGACATTGGTAACTGATATGCAAAGTATGGGTCCTTCCTGCCCTGTCATTAATAATAAATAGCCCATCAACGTATTGTTGCACAGTGTTTGTTTCCTTAGATTTAGAATGACAACGCTAATCACTCACAAAAGAGAATAGTAGCCTGGAACTGTTTTTTTCTGCGGTTTTGATGGATTTCTACCATAATAACCTTGACGAGTTTTGGAGCATATTTTATAATGGCTGACCAGAGCTGGTTAAAATCACTTACTGTGGCCTTGAGACAATGCAAAGTGAAGTGACCCATAAAGAAACTGATTGAGTTCCATAGTACGGCGTTGACTTCATTTGTTGCTAACTAAACACATGACTTAACCTCACTGAACACCTGGGTCCAGAACATGGATCGTGTTACAAATTCTGGTAGATTAAGAACCCGAGGGAAACATTCTCTGCGCTACTCTTGATCGTCATCATGAAGGGAAAGAATGAACAAAATGGAGGAGATGAGGCAATATATTTTGTAATCAGACTAATTGACAGTTTAGGCAAGGAAGAGATTTATCAACAATCTCACATTATAAAAATGTGCATTTTAAGAGTTACGTTTTCAACTTCTTTTGAGGACTGTTGGGCAGCACTTTGAAATCCACTCCAGGAATATTGTGTAATTATTTTATAATGGGTACAAGTTACTCTTCACTTAATTTGTTAAATGTCAGCTATCTCTCCCAAAAGTAGACAATTTTTTTTGACTCGGTGTGATTTAGTAATGTGACATCTGTCACGGTTTTTAAAATTAACCAACTGCCTGATTTTCCTTAGTCCTGAAATTTGTAACCTTGCCACAAGGTGGCAGTAGGTCTACTACCTCAAGTAATCAACTACTGTTATTTTCTCAGATCCAAATTTCGACCAAGAATTTTGTACAAATTCTTGTTGGTATGTAAATCCAGTATATAAGTCTGTTAAAGTTACCGAACATGGCAGACATGGAGGGTATAAAAGGTGTTTTATGGTCATGTGCTCTGAGGAGATTTGTGTCTATCTGTCCTCAGCTGTGCCCAGCAGCCCCAAGGACAGTCTGACACCAAGTAACTCTTCGAAGGTATTTCTGACATGGACAAAGAATGACCTAGGAGGTTCTCTGAAACCTAGGAGGTACTCATCTTAATAATTGTAAGTTTATCATTCTGAGCAATAAATTAGTATATTCTGTTTATAGACTTTTGTCTGGAATCAGACCTCTCAAAGGACATGCACCATTCTGTGAGTCCTCAGCCTGACCTGCAATCCAGAGATTACCGCAGAGGGAAAATCTAGTGCATAGTTACTCTTTCAGGAATTGTGGACTGAAGTAAAAACGTTCACTTGTGGAGAGGAGCAGAAAGGACAGGCTAAGAAGGGCTATGTAGTGACAAAGTATAAATGTCACAGGGGCGCCTGGGGGGCTCAGTTGGTTAAGCAATTGACCCATGAATTTGGCTCAGGTCATGATCCCAGGGTCATGGGATGGAGCCCCAAGTCAGGGTCTGCACTGAGCATGCAACCTTCTTAAGATTCTCTCTCTCTCTCTCTCTCTCTCTCTCTCTCTCTCCACCCCCCCCCCACTCCCTGCCCTGCCCATGCTCACTCATGCTCTCTTTCTTAAACACAATACATACATACATACATACATACATACATACATACATAGATGTTACAGCCCAATAGGAGCGGAAGCAAGCGACTGCTGCCCTCTGCATGCCAGATTGCCTGCTAAATGCTCACTGGGTTTTTCTATGTTGCATTTCTGGGTCCGCCTCAGCCTTCTTACCTCTACGGAAAAGACACGCTCTTAACCTCTACCTGTGGATACTGTTACCTGCCTCGTGGGGTCATCATGTCAATGAGGTGGCTCCTGCAGACTCAGCGGTGGACACCAAGAGGTTGACTGACTTCATTCACGCCGCGGTTCTAGTGCAAATGACAGGACTGGACGTGAAACCCAGGCCCACCCGTCGCAAAGCCCGTGTCTTTGGTTTTCTCGCAAAAGTGTCTGTGGTCTGTATTAAGGAAACACTTTTTGACTGATTTTCATCATCAAAATATTACTTTGCCTTCATTCATCTGTTGTGTTCTTTTTAGTGAATTTTCTCCAATTAAGTGTTTCTTAACTTCTTGAGGTCACAAATCATCTGAAGATCTGACAGAAGTTCTGCACTGTTTCCACCCCCAAAACAAATGCCCAGACAGTCTTGCAAGTAAGCTCAAGACGGTTACTGCCCCTAAAACTCTAGCATAGAACCTGGATTAGGAAGGTCCATTCTAAATCCTCTTTTGCTTAAATATCTTATTTATTTTAATCATTTTCGAATGTTCAGTTGGTGCCTGTTATACTAAATGGTTGTGCTCCCTCCACAATGTATATGGTGAACCCCTAACCCCCAGGTATGGTTGTATTAGATGGAACCTCTAAGAAAGTATTGAAGGATAAATGAGGGCATAAGGGCCGGGCCTAAATCTGATAGAACTAGTGTTTTTATAAGAAGAGATACAAGGAAGCTTGCACATGCTCTCGCTCTCTCTCTCTCTCTGTCTCCCTCCCTCCCTGCATGCAAGCACCAAGGGAAGGCCATGGGAGGACATGAAGACAGCCATCTGGACACCAGGTAGAAAATCCTCACCAAAAACCAAATTGGCCAGAACGTTAATCTTGGATTTCTAAGACTGTGAGAAAATTTCTGTGTTTTAAGCTACCCAGTCAGTTGGTATTTTGCTAATGGAAGCCCAGGGTAGCTAAGCGAGGCCCCCAGTAAGAAACGTATCAAACCCACAACTATTCACCCACACACTTTCATGGATACTCATGTTTCCATCTTACGTCTTAAATTTTAATTTTTTTATAAATGCTCGCTTATAGAAAACTGAAATATACAGAAAGACAAAACTAACTTAGCAATTAGTTTTTTCTTTCTACAGATTAAAGGTAAGTATTAAAATTTTAATATGCTTTCTAAAATACAGTTTTGATTATGGTACATATAGAATTTTATATATTTTTTAGTTAACACTATACAAAAAATTTCTCAATTTGATTAAAATAGCTGCATTAAATTTCTTCAAACATAAATATTTCTAAATTTAGTGTAGTTTCATTTTTGACAGAAATTTTTAAATATATTTGATGTTACTCTTAGAATGAGTCGCAGTATGAGATCATTATGCTTTTTTAAATCTTTTGGCTACATTCGGAAATCACTTTTCTAAATAAGAAAATAAGTTTTTTATTTCTGCAATTTATGCATGTGAGATGTGTGTGTGTGTGTGTGTGTGTGTGTGTGAGCAGTTTTTGCCTTGTGTGACTCCAATATGCATGAATTTCAGTTTCCATTATCTACTTAAATAATACTAGTTCAACCGAATTCAAATTTTGATTAAAATGGTTATGTAGTAGGGGCGCCTGGGTGGCTCAGTCGGTTAAGCCTCCGACTTCGGCTCAGGTCAGATCTCACATTCGTGGGTTCGAGTCCCGCGTCAGGCTCTGTGCTGACAGCTAGCTCAGAGCCTGGAGCCTGCTTCCGGTTCTATGTCTCCTTCTCTCTCTGCCCCCCGTCCCCCCACCAGCCATGCTCTGTCTCTCTCTGTATCAAACATAAATAAAACATTAAATAAATAAATAAATAAATAAATAAATAAATAAATAAATAAAATGGTTATGTAGTAAAGCATTTGTCCTTGCCTAAGGAGAGGTCTGACCTTGGCCCCAGCCCCTGGGAGATGACCTCTACATTGTTGGAGTTTCTAGAGCAATAGCAGTCTCTTCTTCATGGTGGACGCCCTCAAACAACACTGACAGTTTACACTAACACGGTGGTGCATGGTCGATACAGTGGACCACTTTATATCAGCCCAACCTCTGGGGAAGAGGTCAGGGTTAGAGATTGAATTCAACCATTAGGCAATTTGGGGCACCTGAGTGGCTCAGTTGGCTGGGCATCTGATTTCGGCTCCGGTCATGATCTCACAGTCAACCATTAGGCAATCAATCAATCAATCAATCATGCCTACTTATTGAAGTCCCAGTAAAAACTGTGGACACTGAACTTCAGGCAAGTTTCTCTGGTTGGCGATACTCCACTGGTCACATAATGATACCAACAGAGTAACACATCTTGAAGTCAATGGAAGCTTTACATTTGGAATCTTTCCAGAAATATTTGATACATAAGGATATATCATAATTAACCAGTTCTTTACAAGTAGGCATATATGTAGTTCTCAGAATAGTTTTGAAACATAAGAAAACTATGTATGTGTAAGTGCTTCTTAGTTTTCAAAGAGTTCTTAAGTTCATCATTTCATTTATTGCTCAAAACACTCCTGATGCTTAGCTGCTTCTGTTGGCAAATCATTGTTCTTTGGTGATAAGTGATTCTGAAAATTCTAGCTAGAGAGACCAATGGACAAATAAATCAACAGACTCACTGAATCGTGAAGTCTTTCCCTGGAAAGGATCTTACAGACCATGCCATCAACAGTTTATTTTAAGCTTGAAAGATTCAGAACGTTATCCCATATCAAATATTCTTCCACCAAGCTACTATTCACATGCCCGTAGAATAGTTTTTTTTTTTTTTAAGTAAAATGACCTAAAGAAAAGACTAGTTTTCTCCTGAAACTCACTATAAAAATAAGAACCCATTCTAATGGATAATTACCATCAACCACAATGGTGGTGAAGAGACCTAGGAATTTGGGCCATGGGCACCAGCTCTACATCACACGTAGTTATACAAACAGGGGAGTTCGGTGAATGAAATGATGGGTTTGGGGCTGAGCTTGACTCAGGTGTCCTTCTTAGTCATCTGCTTTCCAGTTGGTTCCTTAGCTGCTATCTGACCACTCTGAGCCCCACATTCCTCATCTACATAACGGGGTGTACAAAAGTAGCAATTATCTTAAGAGGATGTTGGGAGGACTAGAATGAAATCATCTACATGAAGTATCTGACACAGTGCCAATTATATAGCAAGAGCTCAGTAAATGTTAGTTATCTATGTTTGCATCAAATGTTTTCCCAACTTCAGGATCTCTGAAACCTTTCACTGGAACTCAAATTATAGAGTGTCCACAAGCCATTCTACATTTTTGCTTCTTCTGGAAAATGGTCCTCTTCCTCTGAGTACTCACGAAAGTTAATCAAATCAGTTAGTGCGAGACTTAAAACTATAGGGTTCTCAACACTTAAGGAGCATAAGTATAAGGTAAGGAACTTAATTAAAGATATTAATGCAGATACTTGCGGCCCCTTCCACAGAGATTACAATTCAGTTTGTTTGAGGTGCAGCCTAGAGATCACGATTTCTTTACAGTTTCTTAGGTGATTCTAATGTATAGGCAGAAGTATGAAACTGATACTCTAATTTATTATAAGCTCTATAATTTAAAATTTTAAATATAAGGCTTTATAATTAAAATGTGGTTTTGCCTAGAGAAATAAAGTGCAGTCAATAAAACTGTCCTTAAGGAAACTCTGATGTTTTAAAACTTTTTTTTTAAATTTATTTATTTTGAGAATGGAGGAGAGAGAGATGGGGAGGGAGAATCCCAAGCGGGCTCCATGCTGTCAGTGGTGGGTCCCAATGCGGGGCTTAAACTCATGAACTGTGAGATCATGACCTGAGCTGAAACCAGGAGTTGGACCCTTAACTGACTGAGCCACCCAGGCACCCCATTACTAAAAGACTTTGAATCAAGCACAATAGATATCTGAAAGAACCAAAGGATACAATTTTGAAAGAAATAGTGCATGATGATGTTGCCCTACCAATGGAGACTATCAGTACAGAGAAATTGCAAAGAAAGGACCAAATAGAAATTCTGGAGTTGAAAAGTAGAACTGAAATGGAAAGAAAAAAAATCACTAGAGGGACTTAACAGCAGATCTGAATGGCAGAAGAAAGACTCAGAAAACTTGAAGGTAACTGTCTAAGGAAGACAAAGAAAAAAAAAATGAAGAAAAATGAAGAGCACCTCAGAGATCTGTGAACACCTTAAAACATGGCAATGTAGACATAATGGAGTTCCCGAAGAAGGGGAAGTGAGAGAGGCAAAAGGAATGCTTGAAGGAAAAAATGGGGAGGGGGCGCCTGGGGGGCTCAGTCAGTTAAGTGTCCAACTTCGGTTCAGGTCATGATCCTGCAGTTCAAGGATTCGAGCCCCACATCGGATTCTGTGCTGACAGTTCAGAGCCTGGAACCTGTTTCAGATTCTGTGTCTCCCTCTCTCTCTGACCCTCCCTTGTTCGCCCTCTGTCTCTCTCTGTGTCAAAAATAAATAAACACTAAAAAGGAAAAGAAAAAATGGGATGAAAGCTTTCCAAAGTCATAAAAACATTAATTACTTAAGAATTTCAGCCAACCTCAAACAGGATGGACTCAAAGAGATTTTCACCTCAAAACATCATAGCCGAACTGTCAAAAACAAAGACAAAAAGAGAATGCTGAAAACAGCAAGAAACTCATTCTGTACAAGGGATTCTCAATAAGGTTTATGGCTGACTTCTGACAAGAAGCTATGGAAGCCAGAGTGCAGTGGGATGACATATTAACAGTCCTGAAAAAAAAAAAAAACATCAAGAAGAATTCTGTATTCAGCAAGACGATTCTCCAAACTGCAGGAGAAATTCAGCTATTCCCAGGTAAAGAAAAACAGCTAATTTTTCTCTAAAATTCCAGCTCTACACAAAATACTAAAGGGAGTCCTTCAGGTTGAAATGAAAGACATCAGTAACTCAAATCCATGGATATAAAGGAAGAGCGTGAGTGCAGGGAACCACACAGGTGCACATAAAGGGGAATAGAAGTGTATTTTTGCATGCGATTCTTTTCTACTTCTATCTGACTTAACAAACATTTACGGGGCACCTGGGTGACTCAGGCAGTTCAGTGTCCTACTCTGGGTTTCAGCTCAGGTCATGATCTTACATTTCATGAGATCAAGCCCCACATCAGGCTCTGCACTGAGCACAGAGCCTGCTCAGGATTCTCTCTCTCCCACTCTCTCTGCCCCTCGCTCGCTCTTTCTTTCTCAAAATAAAGAAACTAAAAAATTTAAATTTTCAGTAATCAATAATTTTTAAATGTGTTAATGGACTTATGATGCCTAAATTTATCATTTTAATGCCAATGATTACACAAAGAAGGGGAGAGAAAAGATCCTGGGGCAAAGTGTTTGCATAGTATTAGAGTTAATGTTGTAAAATTGAGGGTACTAATTGTAATTTCTAGGGCAACCACTAAGAAAATAACTTCTTTTTTTTAATGTTTTATTTATTTTTGAGAGACAGAGAGAGACAGCATGGGCAGGGGAGGGTCAGAGAGAGAAGGAGACACAGAATCTGAAGCAAGCTCCAGGCTCCGAGCTAGCTGTCAGCACAGAGCCCGACATGGGGCTCGAACCCACGAACCGTGAGATCATGACCTGAGCTGAAGCTGGATGCTTAACCGACTGAGCCACCCAGGCGCCCCGAAAATAACTTCTAAAAATACAGTAACTGAAATTAGTGATTTAAAATAGTGCATAGGAAACACCTACTTAACGCTAAAAAAAGGTACTAGTGGATTACCAAAAGGAAAGAGATGTAACCTGTAAAGAAAACATAGAAAATGGCAAAAAGAAATCTTACCTTTCAGCAGTTATATTAACCGAAAATTGATTCAACACTCCAATTAAAATGCAAAGGTTGGCAAAATGGATTTAAAAAGCAGTATTCAGCGATATGCCGTTTGCAAGAGACACAATTTAGTTTCAAAGGGACAAAGTGGTTGAAAGTGAAGTTTAGAAAAATATAGTCTGAGGACAGTGGTCAAAGGAAAAGTGGGGTGGCTGTACTAGTAGTCATGTACTAATAGAAAATGGATATAACGCAAAAATTGTTAGCTAGACATAAAGGACATTTTGCAATGAGAAAAGGAGAGACTATTCAGGAAGATATATAACTGTAGACAAGAAAGTAAAGCAATAATGAAGAGGTAAATTCATTGAGACAGCGAGTTGTCAGAAGCGGAGAGGAAACAATGAGGATGTGGTATCTTTTTGTGGTTATAAAATATGTAAAATTAGAATATACTATGAATATACTGTATGAATATATTAAAAGACAATGACTTGCACGCTTTATAAGGGAGAGTTCTATGACACACGACTCATATCCCAATGAACTTGTTATAATAACAAAAAAGCAAAGGCGTACAGCATGTTGCTATCACCCTGTTCTTCTCAGTTCAGTAAATAAGGGAGCTTAGCGTAGCATAACTGTAGTGCCAGCTCATTGTCCTCAGTTATTCTGTTCTTAAACACTTTTAGAGAGAAAGTTAACTCCATTCACCTTTGCTAAAGAATAACTCATGGGCTAAATAGTTGTCACATTTCAGCTGTTGGCCAGGAGTGGGAAAGCAAAAGATGGAATTCTTACGACCTTCTGTGGAGAAGAACCTCCTGAGCCAGTGACTGAAAGACCAACAGTTTGCATACTACCTCGCAGCCTCCCTGCGTGACCTCTGATGGGGCAGCTGGTCTACCTCCCAGTCATTTACTCCCAGGTAAAAGGAGACTGTGATTCTTAGATAGTGCCAGACTGCCCGTTTCTAGTGGACATTGCTCAGGACAGAAATCAAATCAATGGCATATTTCCAACCATGTGGCAAATAACTAGATGCAAAATATCGCCCTATCAAAGGTAGGGTATGAAGCGGCATACTTGGAACTTACTTATCTTAATGAAAACTACCCTCATGTGTATTTCTAAATTTCTTGACCAGGCGGAAGCGTAGAGCCCCTGGGTAAGAACATACATATCTACGTATATGCTATATATATGGGAGGCTTCCTTATAAAATGTGATCTTATTTACATCTCTAAATGTGTTCACCTGATCAATGCCAAGTTGTTTAACTATCACGTCATAGCGCCTTGGCAGAGTTGAATTCATGTTCAGAAAAAGCTCACATGATACTACTGTGATATGGAAATATCTTTTACGTTGCAGTAAGCGTCGGCTGCCTACAAAAGCCCACTCAGCAGCTGGGATGATGTAGGGAGAACATTCTGGCTTCTACCAGTTGTCCATGAAGATTGAGAGTCTGTGTGTCTTCAAGGTTTCTATTTGTTTATGAGCAGTAAACACTCACTAGAGTATTTTATTTTTTTATGTTTATTTATTTTTGAGAGAGAGACAGAGTCTGAGTGGGGAAGGGGCAGAGAAGAGGGAGACACAATGTGAAGCAGGCTCCAGGCTCTGAACTGTCAGCATAGAGCTCAATGCAGAGCTCAAGCCCATGAACGTGAGATCATGATCTGAGCCAAAGTTCAGATGCCTAACCGACTGAGCCACCCAGGCGCCCCTAGAATTTTAAATAAAAGAGGAACCAACTGATACTGTGGGAACAATGGTTGTATCTTCCCTGATAATTTGATAACGGGATCGTTTTGCATTGTTGCGATGTGTACAATAAAGCAGTAACTGATCAGACTTTGTATAGGAAGCCCTGCGTGTTAGGAAATAGAATCCCCTGAGGCAGCTTTTTCGACATTCAATCTGCAGTTGAAGGCTTAGGCTCCGCAGGGCTGCAGACCGCTGTCCCCGCCCAGCTTCCTGCACACACCCTCGTGAGTTCGCCAAATCACCTTTTCTAAACCCTCCCCCTCCGTAACTCCTTCCTAGGCTTTATTTTTTCTTGCCAGCATTGCCCCATCTAAAACTGTTATGAACCTTTTTCTTACTTGCCTGGCCCTTTCCTTCGGCCCTCTTAAACTCCATACGCAGAGATTCTCTTGTCCGTTATCTCCAGCCCGAGACCAGCACCTGCACATAGTGAGTGCTCAGTAGTAATGTATGTGCCGGGCGAATAACTAAAAGTTCATTTCAGGCTATGAATACACACGGAGAAGACTTTCCTAGCTCCGAGTTTTACACAGACGTGAAAGTTAGTGAATTTTTAGTCCTTCGTCGGTTAAGAATCTAGGCTTCGTGGTACGGCCCTCAGGCAAACTTTTGTCCATCCTTAGAGCTCACTGGTGAAAACCTCTGACTCCAGAGGGTCATGGCTGTCAGGTTCAGCTATTCTGAAACCTGGGTGGGTGACATGGACCTCAGGAAGTCTTAGGTTCCGGGGGAAGATTTAATGCGAGTTGATGTATCCAAGCTCAGAGTGAACCAGAAAAATATAGAGGCGTAATTGGTGGCAGTTAACATTTGGTGACGAGTGTGATAGATTATATCTAAATGTTTGTGTTATTTTAAACCTCTTTCATAATTGCATGTTATTTTAATTCCTAGTGGTGAGTGACACTTGCTTGGTAAAATCCCATCTGCTTTCTTCTGCCTTCCGGAGCAGCTGCGTGTTGCTAGAGGAAATTACAAACCGAACTGAATGGTTTCACTTTAAATTCACGACTGCAAAACTGAAATGGGCCCTGATCACAGCTCAAGACTCCTGTGTTTCTTTAGTAAGATAATACTCCTCCACGCCCCTCGGCGACAGTTCCAAACTTTTTTTTCCTCTTTTTACTCTCCTCCCCATCCATGTTTCGCTGAGACTCTGGAAGCCGTAAATGAGACACACTATGCCTGCCCCATTTTCCCTTGTGTCACAGGAGGAAAAAAAGATGTCTTTCCTTGTTAAGAGTTGAATTATGCGCCCCTCCAAAATTCATATACTGAAGCCCTAACCCCCAATACCTCAGAATATGATTGCTATAAAATGAATGTTTGTATACCCTCCCTCCCATTTAAAAGGACAGAACCCTCATAAATGGGATTAGTGCCCTAGAAAAGAGGCCAGGGGGTCTCCCTTGCCCCATTAGCCTTGTGAGGACACAGTGGAGAGTGGGCTGCGAACCAGGGAATAAGTTCTTACCAGACACGGACTGTGCCGGTGCCTTGATCTTGGGCTTTGAGCAACCAGAACTACAAGAAACACGTGTTTAAGCCACCTAGTCTGTGGTATGTTTTTTTCATTGCATGAGTAGGTCTTATTTCCATAAAGATTATGCCTTGTGTTTGATTACAGTCCCGACAGCTTCTGGATCATTGCTGTTTTGAATTGTGAATGTGGGGTCAGAAATTCTGGTAGAGCTGAGATTAGTTTTATTTCTGGCCCATTAAATGGGTAAGCCATTCCATTTGTTGGGAGTATGAGCTTTACTCCCTAGCTAAGGGATAAGTCACAGGCTGTGCATTTGTCCAAGTCAGATTCCATGTTTTCCTGAATCCTCATTCCCCCGGGCTGGGAGCAGGTTCAACCTGGGGACCTAGAAGGGAGTTTCTTCTCCTCCCCTCAGGGTTGAAGGAAAGTCTTTGGCTTCTTGTACCTTCCAGAACACTGGCCACTGTGAACATTTTTATTGTCCAAATCTGAAAATATGGAGCTCAAAACAACCTTGAGCCGCATTTGAAGACAGAGGTCTTTAGCAAAACAAGCCCCCAGAATTGCAGTCTCCCAAGGACACCACACTGAGATGACCCTCCCTTCTCTAGAATCCTCCATGGAAACCTCCTCGGCCCCTCTACCGGCCCCCCCCCCCCCCGGCTTCTCTGTCAGTAACATCTGCTTTGGCTCTCCTGCCACTTTTAGTAGGCCTAAGAATATAATGGACTTTTTTCTAGGAGCCTACTTCAAAAACAAAGAAAACCTCTGATTTGGTCAAGCTTTTTTAATAAATGAGATTGAGGGAAGACAAAGTCCTAGGTAGAGACGAAAGCAGAAAAGATCTACAATTTTATTTGTTTAATCCAATAGAAATGTATTCAGTGCCCATTCTTTGCCAAGCCCAGTTCTAGACATCTGCTGCAGCAACTAGCTAAACAATATTTCTGCCAGCGTGGGGCTTACATTTTACAGAGAAGACAATATATGAGAACATTTATTTATTCATTGATTCAATTGGTGGTAGGTGCTTTGAAGAAAAGTCACGGAAAATAAAGGAAGAAATAGCAATGAAAGTTAAATATAGATTGTAATGTCAGGGAAGTCTGAAGAGGTTGCATTACATGAAGACCCAAATAAAACTATGGAAGAAGACATGTAAATACAGAGAAGATAAAAACCAGTCTGGGACCGTGGAGAAGGCAAGTCTCAAGGTCCCCATCTCGGCGTGCTCCAAGACCAGCAGGGGAGCCAGTGGGGCTCACGGGAGAACATGGGAGGCAAAAAGATTGGAATGTTACTTAGGTCGTCATCAGGGAGAGACTTGTAGGTCAGAGCTGGAACTCTCGGGGTGTTCTAAGTGCAGTGGAAGCCTTGGAGAGCATTCATTTAATTGTTGCTTTGGGCATTTATTTATATGCAGATATCGCTAAAGTTGGCCAAGAACAGAAGAGTTTTTATCTTAGTCGTTTCGTAGTGTAGTGAAGACCTGGGGGGGAAACAAGGAGGCAATGTTCATTGCAGAGCGTGGGTCCATTTTCATTTCTTCTGTTGGACAAACAGTACTCCCTTCAAATCAAGAAGCAAATATTTTTCCTGACAAAATTCCTTGAAGTGTCCTATTAAAAATTTCTCTCCTCTATTTTCTTATCCTTATTTTTGTGGTTGTGGTGTGTCTGAAACACCTATTACTTTGATTTAGACCTCCCATAATTATCTCCTAATTTTCATATATTTTCCCTCTTATTTTGCTTCTATTTTTTTCATTGAGACATCGTTGATGTATAACATTGTATTAGTTTTAGGTGTAAAAAATAAGGATTTGATATATGTACACCTCGTGAAATGATCACCATAGTAAGTTTAGCTAACATGCATCCCCTCATGCACATAATGATAAATTTTTTCCTTGTGATGAGTGCTTTTGAGATCTACTGCCATCACAACTAACCTATACAATATGGCATGTTAACCACAGTCACCATCTATACATTACATCCCCGGGACTAGGCATCTTTTAACTGGAAGTTTGTACCTTTTGGCTCCCTTCTCCACCCCTCACCCCCACCTCTGCCTCCAGCAAACTCCAAATTGTTCTCTGTACCTACAAGTTCAGCTTTTTGTTTTGGGGTGTGTGTGTGTGTGTGTTTTCAGGTGCCATGTACAAGTGAGACCTATGGTCCTTTCTCACAGCAGCTCAGACGGTCCAAGACAGTAACTACATTTGAACACAGAGTCTTTATAGAGATAATTAAACTAATTCATTCATTACAGAGGCCCCTAAGCCCGTATGTCTGGCGTCCTCATAGGAAGGGGTCATGGCATACACGGAGACGTGCATACACAGAACACATGAGCACACAAAGGGAAGACAGGTGAAGGAAAGGGGTCCTTCTCCCACAATCCTGAGAAGGAATCAAACCTGCTGACACCTTGGTCTCAACTTGCAGCCTCCAGAACTGAGAAAATGGGTTTCTGTAGTTTAAGTCACCCAGTCTGCGGCGCCTTGTCACGGCAGCCTTAGGACACCAAAACGTCCCTCCCATTGTTAGACGTGCCGGAAGTCAGTCTCTCCAGCTGTGGTTTGGCGCTCATGCCTTTCTGTCTTCCTTCATCGCGGCTTTCTGTTATCTACCTCCCCCTGAACCACCGACCTTAGGTCTGAAGTATCAACTGTAGAAAATGTCACTTGAATTTTATCATTTCAGCCCAGAACACTCCTCTCGAGTCCAGACTCCTATGCTTGACTCCTTACTTGACTTTTCCATTGAAATACCTTTGCAATTACATCAAAGTAATTTTTCCAGGGGCGCCTGGGTGGCTCAGTCGGTTAAGCGTCGGCTTCAGCTCAGGTCATGATCTCACAGTTGGTGGGTTCGAGCCCCGTGTTGGGCTCTGTGTTGACAGCTAGCTCAGAGCCTGGAGCCTGCTTCGGATTCTGTACCTCCCTCTCTCTCTGACCCTCCCCTGCTGGCCCTGTCTCTGTCTCTCAAAAATAAAAAAAAAAAAACATTAAAAAAATTTTTAAGAAGTAATTTTTCCAAATTAGTACAATTCTTTTATTCTACACAGAACTCGTATTCTCCCATGTTTCCCACTATCTTCTTGATCCCTCAAGTCAGAGCCCTAGTGATGGCTCTTGACTGCTGACTTTCTTTACCTGTCATATCATTCCATACCTTTCAGTACATTCCATCATCAACAGATTCTTCCCTTAAAATACATGAACAATAATGTACCTCTCTCTGTCCACCACCATTCACTGGTTTAGGTCACTCATGCCTCCTGCCGTAGGGTCTATCACACCAACAACTTTCTGACTCGTCTCTACCGCACCCCCGCCAGTTTTCCACACAGAAACCAGGGTGAAATTTTTTTTGTATTTACATCGGACCATGTTGTTTCCTCCTCAGGGTCCTGATGTTACTTCCCAAAGTGCATAAATTTAAATCTCAGTCCACGGTACCCAAGGTCCTGCGTGACCTCCTCCCTTTGACACTGCATTTGTGCCGGACCCCGGACAAGCCCCTGCGTCCCACTCAGGACTCCTGGCATACGCTTTTCCTTATGTTCCCTATGCCTTCTTCTGCCCGCTCCACATATAGCCTCCTCTTTTATATGCTGCCTCTTCAGAGCGGGCTTTCTTGGCTACCTTCCGTAGCATGTTCCCCTCCCACTTTTCATCTCAGGAGCCGGGGTTGCTTTTCACTTATAGCACGACAATTTTTAGTAAAATTTCATACGTCTTTTTTTTTCTCCAACTCTTCCACCTGAGTACAAGCTAGACAAGCAAAGGAGCCATATTTACTTAGCCAGTTTATCATTTTATCCTCAGTATCTACTGCAGAGCCTGGTGAATAGCAGGTGATCAATAAACATTAAGTAACAGAGAATACATATTATATAAAATGCATGAACAATTGTTCTCCAAGCTCGTGGGTATCTGGACCAGCGTTTTTAAAACCAGGACTTCAGCTACTGATCCCTAAAGCTTCAAATCTGTAAAAGGATGACCAACATCACATGCTCAACACAGCAAGCAGGTCATTGACTATTTCCTGGCTGCCAGCAGGAGGAGTCACAATGTACTGGGTGAAGACACAGAGTCAGAAGTGGAAAAAAATCTCCATGAACTTGCTCTTCAAGAACAGTCAGTGCCCTGGATTGCATGAGATTAGTGTCACCTATTATAATATCATAATTTGCATGAAGAAAGAGGCCACTCCAGTGTCTTGGTCCCAAAATTATGTGAACGTCTAATATGAAAATGTGATTAGCTTACTACAAAGAGGTGGACAAATCCTAGACGAGGCCGTTGATGTTGCTCTTTATACGATGTCCTGTCCAATGAGATGACAGTCACAGTTTAGCTTTGCAGTCAAAGCAAATTCCAGATTTGCAAGAAACACCTGTTTTAGCCCAGATCTTCTAGAAAGTAGAGACAGAAATGAGGATTAGATTTCTAAAGCTTATTTGAGAGGCGCAAGCCTGGAACAGGGATGTGAGGAAAAGGACCAAGGCAAAGAAATGTAGGAGACACTACGCTGTGTGACACGGGACAACACCGCACATCAGCCGGAAGACCGCCAGCCTGTCGCGTGCAGGGCTATGCGTCGTCCCCGCAGAGGGGAGGGCGGCCGAGTTTATCTGCTACCTCCCTCCTCTGGACCATTCCTCCAGGCGCTAATTCCCACACTCTGGCTCTTATCTGGCCGCATGGGAGCCAACTCCCACGTCACCTGGTGTCCCTGCCGGTAGGTCTGAAAGTGGAAAGGCGACTCGGCATGGGTGAAGCATCAAGTGAAAGAGGAGTCAGAGAATCTGAGATAGGACGAGCCCACTTGGAATCTTCAACTTTCTCTTTAACTTCCATCGGAAGAAATCAGCCAGGGGCGCCTGGGGGCTCAGTCGGTTAAGGGTCCAACTCTTGTTTCAGCTCAAGTCATGATCTCACGGTTCATGGGATGGAGCCCGCGTCAGGCTCTGCGCTGACAGCATGGAGCCTACTTGGAATTCTCTCCCTCTTTCTCTGCCCCTCCCCCCACCCTCAAAATAAATAAACTTTAAGAAAAAAAATTTTAAGGGGCGTCTGTGTGGCTCAGTCGGTTAAGCATCCTCCAGCTCAGGTCACGATCTTGTGGTTTGTGTGTTTGGGCCCTGTGTCGAGCTCTGTGCTGACAGCTCAGAGCCTGGAGCCTGCTTCAGATTCTGTGTGTGTGTGTGTCTCTCTACCTCACCTCTCTCTTGCACACACACACTCTCTCTCCCTCTCCCTCTCTCAAAGATGAATAAATAAAGGTTAAAAAAAGAAGACAGCATCCAAAGTAAGAGTTAGCACCTCCAGAATAGTTACTTCTGCTAGACTAGAAGTTTTAACTCTTCATGAGCTAAAATCTGACTCCTAATGATCAAGCACCTATTGCTACCGTGAAGTCCAGGCAGAGAACTGAGCACAGTCCTGACATCATCTCATGTTTTCCTCACACGAACCCTGTGAAGTTAGCATGGCTGTCCTTCGAAGAGATGAGGGTAATAAAGTTTACTTTTTTAATGTTTATTTTTGAGAGAAAGATAGAGACAGAGGGCAAGCAGAGGAGGGGCAGAGAGACAGAGGGAGACACAGAATCAGAAGCAGGCTCCAGGCTCTGAGCTGTCAGCACAGAGCCCGATGTGGGGCTAGAACTTATGAACCGTGAGATCTAGACCTGAGCCAAAGTCAGATGCTTAACTGACTGAGCCACCCAGGCGCCGAAAGGGAATGAAGTTTAAATACATCGACTAGCAGAGCCAAGTTTCCACAACTTCTGAGGGGTGAGCTGGCACATGATGTGAATGCTGGATTGTCACCTTCACAGCCCTATTGCTCAGGATTCCTTCCCTGGATGACACAGAGGCTCACCACCTCATCACAATACAGCCCCCTTCAAAATTAGAGATGGCTCTCATCGCCCACGCCCTGACCGCCCACATCCCATTCTTTATTTTCATGATTGTCTTCATCAAGCTATGTTGATCCTTTAAAAGTTCTTGGAGATCATCTCTTTATACAGCATTTCCTACCTTTAAGTACAAATGAGGAGAAAAGAAGGAGTCTTCTCTGTTTTCTATTTTAATTTGGTAATACACACACACACACACACACACACACACACCTTAAATATTTTCTGATGGCATCTGGCATCAGAACTTGGTATGGAGGAATTTACAGCTGCACTTCCCAGCTTGTATTTTTTTGTTTTTACAGCATTTAGAAGTGTTTTTGTTTTCTAACAGAATTATTAAGTGTTACGATATTAAATTCATTTGCAATGCTTCTGTTTTGTTTCCAGAAAATTCTGATTTCTCAAGGGTTGGGTAAAACTAATTGCCAAACACCAGAAAGAGAAAATTTATGTAAGTGTAAGATTTTCTGTTCTGTTTTTAATTTGAAAAGTTGTAACTTCTCGTGGTCACAATCTTCATGGATTAAATCTCTGATAGATACAGCATATTAAGTCATTTAAGGTAAAATTTACATAGGGTACAGAGCTATGCCAACTTCGCTTTGAATCCCAGCTCTATAACTTTTACTAGATGAGTGCCATCAGGAAAACCACTCCAATTATCCAGCCTTGCTTTTGGCAAATTGATGATAATGGTTTCTATCTCACAGAATTTGGGGGAAGACAAACGTAAGACTTTAACAGTCAATGAGTGGACTCGTATTTTTCATGATAGCTATTGTTAACATAGCTTCATAACATACAAGTAAGCAAGCTTTGTGGTCCTCAATATTACCCATTAATATCGGGAATGTTTTCATATTAAAGATATCAGATTCAACAATCAACTCAGATTCAAACACTCCTCAACATACTTGATGGCTTTATCCATTTTTTGGCCAAATTAATGCAAAATACTTGTATATAGTCTCATAGTCAAAGATGTCCCCTGGGAAATACCAATACCCCACATACATTGTTAGGTATTCCATGAGAAAAGTTCCAAAATTAATAAATGTGAGAAACAACATGATATTCCCTCTTAAAAATTCACACGCACCACAGCATGCTAAAGGCTCGGAGATTCCTTACGGGAAAGAACCTACTAAACTTGTGCTAACCCAACGTATTTGGGAAATTATTTGCCAGAAAGTCTTTTTTCTCATAGAACGTCTAGTACCACCTCCCTGGACGCTGGTGTTACACAGGATCCAGTTTGGGGACACTTCATGGGAACAGGTGACAATGGGGTGACTGTAGGAATAACCACAAGGGAGGAGCCCTGGAAGAGTTCTGTGGAAATAATTACTTGGAGTGTGCTTCCCTGGTGCTAAGGAACTCTGAGTCACAATGTAATTACATGGCGCGAGCACAGTTGCATGACTCAAGGAGTCATTTTCATGCAGATTACGGGTGTGAAATAGAACAGCACTTGATGCATAAAGCAACAAAGTGCGCACTGCTCTTGGCTCAGGCACTGTGAAAGCAGTCTGCTCACTTTGGTGGTGCCCATATGAATTTTGTATGGTTCATTCTTCATAATACTGGTTTAATGTGTGAGTCTATATTTCGAATAGTGTTGTGCCTTTTCAAAGGAAGCAGTCATACTAGGAAAGTGCTTCAGTTTGCTAAAGGTACTACTTCCCGCTTCCTCAGCCAGCCGTGAAGGTGTGCAGGTGAAGGCACGGACTTGGAGCCACAGACCTGGCACAGGGTCAAGCTTTGTTGCTCACGAGCTGTCAACCCTTCGGAAATCGGTTTGCCATCTGTGAATCTGGACCAAGATAACCTACGCAGCAGCATTGTACATAATGATAAATTCTGTGTACATACAAGGTATTAGTATCAAAGTCTATATCACGAGAAAATGGCGAATAAAGGTCTACGCGTATATGAGCGAGAAATAACAACCACGGCTACAACTTTGAGGGGGACGCCTACTCCGTTTTGTTCACATTTCTAACAAGGGATTTCTACTCCATTCCCCCAAATCTCAGCTCTATATCTGAGGACCAATGTCAGCCTTTTACACAGCGCTTCACAGAAAAATTGACTTAGCTGAGCAGGAAGAAGCAGGAAGTCTGACATCCGTCAGCCCCCTGTCATCTGCTGGTTGTGATGTCCGCTGGGACCTCGTGGCCCAGCTCCTTGCCCTCTGCGCACGGCTTCCTGCTTGTCTTCTCTCCCGAGTGGCCTCCCTGGGCAGGATGGGACCCCAGGGAGTAAGGGAAAGTGAAAGGAGCCTGCATTTGGGGTGGATAATTTCAATTCAGAGATGACATTATTAGCAACCCTATTTTCTTGCTCCAAATGTAACCCGCATCCCCCAGACCAGCCCCACCAGCAATGAAGACAGTGTCTTCGATTTCCCGTGTCCTTCCTACTTCTCTCTGGGGAGAAGGCATGTGATTGGCTCTTCAGAGAGGAATCCAGTGACAAAGGACATTATTCACAAAACCCACATCTCAAGTCTGTAACAAAAAAGACACACACACCTAGTGCTGTTGAGGCTATGAAGGACACGGACCCCTTATATGCTGCCGGTGGGAATGTAAAATGGCGCAGTTGCGGTGTTGCTTTGAAAAAGAGTTTGGCAATTTCTAAAAATGTTAAATATGAACCTACTATGTAACCCAATAATTCCACCACTGGACATACCCAGGAAAAATAAAAGCATGTGTGCACACAGACATGTATAGAAAAGTTCCTAGCATCCTTATCCATAATAGACCAAAATAGGAGACAATCCAAGTGTCCATGAAGAGATAAATGCATCAGGGGCAGCTGGCTGACGCAGCTTGAGGGGAGCGTGCAACCTTGACCTTGGGGTTGAGTTTGAGCCTGATGTTATGTGTAGAGATTAGTAAAAAATAATAATAATAATAAAAAATAAATAACGAGATAAATGCATTTGGAATGTTGTGTACTCATAGACAGAACGCTATTTAGCTAACAAGCAATGAACTACTGATCTGTGCTAAAACATGGACAAATCTCCAAAGCATTATGCCAAATGAACGCAACCCCATGAGAAAGGCCACACATTAGTGGTCCTGTTGATAGGAAATGATCAGAAAACACAAATTCATGATGTTGGAAAGCATGTCTGTGGCTGCCTAAGGCAGGAGAAGGAGTGGGGATTTTCTGAAAACAGGCACCACAGAGTGTGTTGTGGGGTTGGAAATGTTCTAAAATCAGATATTGGTGATAGTTGCACAACTCTCTATTTTTAAAAATCACTGACTTGAACTTAGAATGGGTGAGTTCTATAAAAACTCAGTAAAGCTGCTATAAATGAGCAAGGCCACATGACACATAATAGTTTAAACATTGGTGTGCTGAATGTAACAGAAATACAGGTGTTTTATTTGAACGTACGCTTCCCCGTGTCTTCACCTTCTGCCCAGAGCCAGCTGTCGGAGCTAGGTCACTGCACTCCGTGGCCATGGGGCCCCAGCGTCCCAGGAGCCTGAGACATCGGTCCCCAAGGGGGCCGCGGGCCTGTCAGTGGAGGCGGGCACTGGAGGTGGGCGAGGAAGACGAGGATGGCTTCGGGGAAGCAGAATGTGCTGCTGTCAGCGTCGGGTCGGACCGGACCAACTCCTGTTGGGACCACCTGGAGGAGGAGAATGACCGCCTGTGCGCCCACCTCCAGGAGCTGCTCCAGTCCGCGGGGCAGCCTGCTGCCCTGACTCCAGCCCTGAGTTCCAGCTGCACCACTGGGAGGCCCTGGTGAAGCCGTCCCTAGGCTTTGGGAGCCCCCTGCCCCAGCCCTGCCTCCCTGGGCTAGGCTCTGGCTCGAGCACTCACCACTTGGCTTAGATACTTTCTCAGGGGCTGGCCTACAGGTCCCCAGGTCCCCTGGTGGGTCTGTCTGTCTGGGCCACCCTTCTGGTACTCTCTTTGGCGTGCCTGGGCCAGCCACCGCCACCGGGCATCCCCTCCTAGGGTCAGGGGTGGGCCTGAGACCCCCCCCCCTCACCTTGCCTGCCTGCCCCTTTCCAGGGCATTCCCCACTCTTCCCAGGCCTTGAACCTCCACATCAAGCAGATCTCTAACATGAGAGAGAGAGGAAGGAAGGATGGAAGGAAGAAAGAAAGGAATAAAGGGAGAAAGAACGTGGGAATGGGGGAGGAAAGAAGGAAAGGAAGAAGAGGAAAAGAAAGAGGGGAAGGAAGGGGAAAGGAAGGGGGAAAATCTGCTTTCAGCAATATTATAGTTCTTTGGGTGATTGTCGTGGTCATTTAACGTATCTTAATAAATAAACCCTACCAGTAAAATTCAGTCAGCTGGATTTAGGAACTAATCACAGGCAGCTCCCACTTGCAGGGCCATGGTGAAGTACCTTCACATCGGAGCAGAAAGGCCCATGTGTCCCCCTTACCCCAGAAGCTCTTGCAACGTGGAGTTCTGTGAGAGTATTAAACAGGGAGAAATCCTATTTTTTAAGGATTTTCCTCATTTTGATATGAAATGCATATATACACCCTTACAACTATCCAATATAGTCTCCGGAGTACAGCACCTTGCTTTCTGAGACGCTGTATGTAAATTATCTGGCTAATCCCTAATGCCCTCATACCCCTGCTAATATACCAGCGACATGAGATACTGGCTCCAGGGAACATCTCATTAAAATAACAGTTTCATATTTACAATGCTTTGGAGAGTGGTACCTGACATTATCCTTAACTAGTCTTTGCTTTTGTTTTTGAAATCAGACATTTAAGGGGCGCCTGGGTGGCTCAGTCGGTTAAGCGTCCGGCTTCAGCTCAAGTCATGATCTCCCAGTTTGTGGGTTTGAGCCCCACGTCGGGCTCTGTGCTGACAGCTAGCTCAGAGCCTGGAGCCTGCTTCAGAGTCTGTGTCTCCTTCTCTCTTTGACCCTCCCCTGCTCGCGCTGTCTCTCTCTGTCTCCCAAAAAATTGAAAAAAAAAAAAGTCTTTGAAATCAAATGTTTATAAAGCTATACAGTGACCAGATTCAATAAACTTATAATTTATTAAACAGCACGCCTGAAGGTCCAGAATTTTTATTTTCTACAGGGGCCTTACTGGTAGATTTAGGCACATTAATAATAACAGACGTATTTTTTCTGTTCTCTAGGCTGCAATAAAAATGATGCGCTCTAACTTAAATCCTGTGGTTCCGTAAGACAGGTGAATGAGAGTCAGTGCCAAACCCGGAAAACACTCATCTCGGTTCAACTGTTATTTTTCTCAAGCTCCATGGCTGCAGAGTCTGACAAACCGCAATGCAGCTGATACAACGTGTAAGAACATGATAATGAGAATCAAGAAGTACAACGCTGACAACTAATCAGTTGCCAATAATTAAAACATTTTGGAACAAATCACCATGAAAAGAGAGATTCTGTAACTGGCAAAGCTGCGTAGAAACCGAACACACGGCCAAGGAGGTGTCAGCTCTGCACCTGAGGCATTAGCGAGGCTTAAACCTCCAGACCAGATGGGCAAATGAAAGAGAAACAGTCCAGCAAGAGCTTTCCGCTGGCAGCTGATGGTTGTGGTTCATAAGATCCCTGTGAGGGACTTTTTAAAAGACCTTCACACCTTCTCCCCCTGCCCTATTTTGAAAGATTGAAAGCTGCTCCCTGAGTTGCACACGAAAATAATTTTCCAGGGCCTCCTGGGTGGCCCGTCAGTTAAGCATCCGGCTTCAACTCAGGTCACCATCTCGCATATGAGTTTCGAGCCCCACATCGGGCTCTGCGCTGACAGCTCAAAGCCCAGAGCCTGCTTCAGATTCTGTGTCTTCCCCTCTCTCTGCCCTTCCCCCCCCCCGCCCGATTATGTTCTGTTGGTATTAATTGCCTCTAACCTGGGCATGGGATTTCAACACGGCAAAAGGTAAGGTGAGCCTATGCCTCTACCACCAGACTCTAATGGGGGGTCTCCGAGTAGCCGCTGGACGGCCCACCAATTTGGCTAAGGATAGTCATGTAGAAAAAACCATGGAGGCGTATTGCACTTATACGCCCAAGGATTCTGAAAAAATGAGGAAATAAATTGGCTGTCATTCTTACTTTTGTAAACCAGGCAGCGCCAGATATTGGAAACCCTAAAAGAGACCCTTACCAAATGAACCATGGAGACTGGTGGAAATTCGGTAAACTCTCCTTCCCTATGCCCTTTACAGGGTAAGAAATTCCCCTTACACCACGGAGGGCTATGCCAGGCTTTAGGGGAACAATGGTAACTCAGCTGACCCAGGATTGGGTCAGTTACAAGACAGAGGGGGGAATGTAAGGACGCAGGTCTGAACCACACTGACTCTAATCATGAGACAACAGAAGGGCACACGTTGCCCAAGGCAGGAGGGACCACCCTTGGAACACCCAATCAGGAAAGGCCAGCTGACACCCCTAACACTCCTAAGAGCAGGCCTAGAAATAGAAGCTATAGGGAATCACTTTATTGCTTAAGGCCAGTTACACCCTACGTGAGGGTCCTGGGTCCACTCTGTAATTGGTTAATACTCTAAATGTTGTAATTGGATAAACCTGCTGTCAATAATATTGTATAATAATAATTGGATTATTATTGTACTTATGTCACATTGTACTTATGTCACAATTTCCTGTAACTCCTCCTTCCCAAATTCATAAAAGCCCTACCCTGCCTTGGTTTGGGGGCTCTCAGCATGGGTCCACCATGCAGGTAAAATCTGTGAGCCCGCGTTTAGGCTGGCCGAGTCTAAATTCGTAATAAAGCCCTTTGCTTTTGGAAAAAAAAAAAAAAAAAAAGAATGGCTAAAATGAACAACTCGGGAAACAACAGATGCTGGCGAGGATGTGGAGAAAGGGGAACCCTTTGGCACTGCTGGTGGGAGTGCAAACTGGTGCAGCCGCTCTGGAAGACAGTATGGAGCCTCCTCAAAAAGTTAAAAATAGAACTACCCTGTGACCCAGCAGTTGCACTACTAGGTATTTATCCACAGAATACAAAAATGCTGATTCAAAGGGGGAACATGCACCCCAATGTTTACAGCAGTGCTATCAACAATAAACAAATTATGGAAAGAATCCAAATGTCCAGTGACAGATGAATGGATAAAGATGTGGTGTATATTTATACAATGGAATATTAGTCGGCGGTCAAAAAGAATGAAATCTTGCCATTTGCAACAATGTGTATTATGCTAAACGAAATAAGTCAATCAGAGAAAAACAAATATGATTTCATTCATATGTAAAATTTAAGAAACAAAATAGATGAACATAGGAAGGGAAGTAAAAATAAAAGATAAAATAAAAACAGAGAGGGAGGCAAAGCATAAGAGACCTTTTTTCAGTATAACTTAATGGTGATTATATTTTATTGTTTTATTTTTAATATAGTTTATTGTCAAGTTGGTTTCCATATAACACCCAGTGCTCATCCCAACAAGTGCCCTCCTCAGTTCCTGTCACCCCTTTTCCCCTCTCCCCCACCCCCATGAACCCTCAGTTTGTTCTCAGTATTTACGAGTCTCTCATGGTTTGCCTCCCTCCATCTTAAGAGACTTTAAACACAGAGAACAAACGGAGGGCTGCTGGAGGCGTGTTCATGGGGGAGGGGCTGGATGGGGGAGGGGCGTGAAGGCGGCTCTGACTGGGCGGAGCATGGGGCCCGAGCACCGGGGTTATATGTAAGTGATGACTCACTAAATTCTGTTCTTAAAACCATCACTGCACTCTATGTTAGCTAACTTGAATCTACATTAAGAAAAAGAATATATATATAAAGTACAGAATATTATATAAAATATGGACTAGTATTCAGTCACAAGAAAAAGGAAATCGTGCTCTTCACAGGACCATTAATGGAGAGGGTGTTATTAAGTGAAATAAGTCAGACAAAGAAAGACAAACACTGCATGTTATTTCTTATATATGGCATCTAAAAAAGAGGTCAAAGTCATAGGAATACCAGAAAAGTGGCCCCAGTGCTAAGGCCTGGGAAATGGGGAAATTTGTCAGTTATATCTCAATAAGCTGAAAATATACATGTATATGTACGTGTATATATACACATGTATATATGTATATAATGTATGAATGTATGTATATTTCTCTGTGTGTGTGTGTGTGTGTGTAATTTAAGGGCATAGGTCAGGTTGATCCTTATCTCTAAAATTAAATATTCTTTGCCTCCTAAGCAGTCCTGCATAAGAAGTCTAACATTCCATTTTGCCCAAATAAACACAAGTGGAGGTATTACTGTGGGACACAAATAAATGGAAAGATAGTCCCTGCTCATGAACGGAAAGAATTCAGAACGTTAAAGTGTCTACACTTTAGTGCGGTCCCTATTCAAATGGCAACACACACACACACAAGTTTCCAAGTGGCCTGAACTGACCAGGTGGAGGTGAGTCACCACTTATGTTTTATGTGGTTGCACCACGTCCCACAGTCCTTCGGAAACGGTGGGCCAGGCTCTTAACCAGAGGACTGGAGAGGCTGATCCCTGCAGGGCCAGGCCTACCGACCCCCAGGTCCCCTGCTAGAGGCACGTTACTCTAGATCCTGAGACACTTGAGTAATGCTCTGCAATCAGCAGGGTTCCTGCTCACCACGCCTGGCCTGTGGCTGCAAATGCAGGAAGCTCCAGCCATGACCTTCATGTCCCCTTTACTTGCTGCTTGTGGCTCAGTTTCAGTCCTCAAGGATATGTTTAGTAATGAGGACAACAATCCCAGTCTCATATTTAGACCAAAACAAGCTAGTGAGGGGGTTCGTTGACTCCATGCGAGACAGTCAGGGACCGCCATGTTTCACGCTGCCTCTGGCAAAGACCTCTCCCGGAGAGTGAGCCAGTAAACTAGAATTCTTCTGGAGGCTGGAGATGGCCAAAATAACCTTGGTGGCGCCGGTCCTGCTGGGATAGACGCAAAAGGACCAGGGTACGATAAAGATCAAAACCGTATTCAGTGTTAATTCTCCATCCCCCAAGATTGCTGAAGGCAATGTTGGGGCGCCTCTTTGATATGCATTTTGGACTCTGTTTACCTGGTGTCTGACGTAGTCAACTCCTTGTTCTCCCCGCCCTGAAAAGCCTATATAATACAGCCTTTCTAATAAACTCTCTCTCTCTTCACTTGACCAGAAACCGTGAGTGTGTCCTTGTTTGCTGCGTCTTTCTCTGTCCCCTTTCTCTCTCCCTCCCTCGGTCACCAGTCGGGGCAGATGGAAGCGGGTCCCCAGCCAATGGGGAGCCCACCTCTGTTGTGTCTGCTCCGACCGGGGACACATTCTAGCTGGGAACATGTCCGGACCTGGCTAGCTAGCTATTTGCGGCACCTGCCACCCTAATCCGCCGGAGAGGCAGACCCCGAGTCCCGTGCCGCCGCAGCCCGGAGTGGAATGACGGACGGACTTGCGACTTCCGGGTCCAGTGATTTTGGTCCCCTATGGGAAACAAATAATACGAGCGAACAAGCGTTCCGGGGTGGACGATTAGGTGCCCGGACCGGGCAGCGGACTTAGACAATTTGATATAGATGCCCGACTGGACCTTTGGGTTTAGACACGAGACCAGAGGTCTCTCCGCAGCGCTTCTTCACCTCCGCATTCTCTCGGGAGCAGGCCCCGGCCTGGCCTGTGGGCTCCTGCCCTCAGTGAGCTGCCTCTGAAGACTGCGGACCCGGGTGCGGTGGCTTCCACCGCACCACATACTCACAGACGAGCTCTTCCTCCCACGTGGGCTCAGCACACCTGCTTTACTGGAGCTCCCGTCGGTGGTTAGCAAAAGTGTCCCAAGGCAGCAATGGGGCTGGAGGTGGGTGGCGGTGTCAGCGTGGGAACACTTCCTCAGGCTGTTCCAGCACAGAATTTGGGGCAGGAAGGGGACGCCTGCACTCAAGAAGGCAGGGGTGAGAAAGAGCCCAGTGCGGGGGCAGGGGGGGCAGCGCAGGGTAAGTTCCCGGCCACACCGTGGATAACGCTGTCCCTGAGCACGTGTCTTCTCCCTCAGGAGCTAAAAGGAGCACTTGTGCAGGCTGTCTGGGGAGTGTAGAAATGAGCTCCACTAGGAGGTTTTTGTCTGTATTAGAAATAGGGAAGTGGTCTTGTAAAAAAAAAAAAAAAAAAAGGAAAGGAAGGAAGGAAGGTAGGAAGGAAGGAGGAAGGGAGGGAGGGAGGGAGGGAGGAGGAAGGAAGGAAGCAAGTGGTCTGCAAAATGGAAAGAAATGTAACTTATTGACAAACACATTTTGTGACGTTTTTGAAGAGTGGTCTGATTATCCTATTAAATATGCAAATGCTTGATTCTGAGACCCTAGTATCATAAGGAGAGAGAGAAGGAGGGAGGAAGAGAGAGAGGACTTTAAAAGGACATGCTGGGGGCGCCTGGGTGGCTCCGTCGGTTAAGCATCCCACTTCAGCTCAGGTAGTGATCTCCTGGTTCGTGGGTTTGAGCCCCGCATGGGGCTCTGTGCTGACAGCTCAGAGCCTGGAGCCTGCTTTGGATTCTGTGTGTGTCTCTCTCTCTCTAGCCCTCCCTTGCTTATGCTCTATCTCTCAAAAATAAATAAACATTTAAAAAAAAAGAACACTGATGTCCTTAAAAGGACATGTTAATCAGAACCGTGATCTCATAGTCTGCACTGTAATTAAGGGAAGGAGTCTGAAACCCAGATCTGCTTTAAATCACATGTCCAGTTTTAGGCACTCTCCACTATCTCTGTCGATTTCTCTTTATTAAGCAGTCACCTCCGAAAACCTTGTCTAGCCTTGACTGTCCCCTAGTTACTAGGTAGGCTTTCTGAAACTGACAGGTTATGAGAAAGATCGTCATTGACATGTATTAGCCCTGACAAAAACCTACCTTGAAGCAGGAGTGAGCAGTATTGCCTTGTCCCATGATGCTGGTGTTACACAAAGTCAACATGTTATGTAGTCACTAACAACATTTACCGAGCACCTACTGTTGCAGGAGATGTTCTAGATTGTGAGTCTGCACCAATGACGGAGACCAACCAGGTACCTGCTCTCCTGCAGTTCATCTCCTTGTGGGAGAGAGAGTCAACTGACAAGTAATCAAATGAAAAATAGTATCAGCAATAATGAGTGCTATGAAATACTTTTTAAAAATTGTCAATGATTATTTAGAGAGACAGAGCGCACCCACAAACAAGGGAGGGGTAGAAGGAGAGAGAGGGACAGACAGAACCCCGAGCAAGCTCCGTGCTCCCAGCCCAGAGCTGGTTGAGGAGCTGGAACTCATGAACCCTGTGATCGTGACCTGAGTCAAAACCAAGAGTCGGTTGCTTAACCATCTGAACCACTCAGTGTTATGAAATATTTTGAAGAGTGTCATGATAGAGAGTGATGTGGGGGTTACAATGTTGGGGCCCAGTAGGCAAAAAAACCCTCAAACAATATTTGGTCTCCTGGGCCGCACATATGGCTTCTGTTCATCCTATGATTTTCTCATTGCTTTGCAAAGAGGCATATACTTTTAGGCTTTGAATCAACTTGGGTCAGTCAGTGACCTTCCCTTACTTTATTTTCTGGCTCTGTCTGCTGTTGGGAGTGAACATAATCCTCAGCCAAAAATTTTGCTTATAAAAGGATGAGCATCTCACCCTTGAATAACTGATGGAGGGCCTTAAGGAATGTATATCTCCTCATAGAATTCTTCAGGCTTATCTTATGCTTAAAACCAGACTATTATTAGGGGATTCCTCTTTTGTAATGACTTAATCCTGTTACTTACTACTGTCCTGATAAGAATGACCTTTTCTAGAGCATGTCTTTACTTCAAGGACCTTGAACTATGTAACCATTAAAGAAACGATGTAATCACCCATGATATATAAGACCCTGGCTATCTTAATAAAGTGTGGCTTTTCCACCATTCACATTGTCCGTCTTGTCCGGCTTCTTTCCTAGAGATATTGCGCGCCACCAACCCCCTACTCTGGACCTTTCGACTGGGGTGCGTGGGCTGGTCCCCCGCCTACTTTCATGTTGGGTGACCAGAGAAGGCCCTCTGATGAGGTGATATTTGAACAGACCCTCAAAGACACAAGCCCCTGATGCAGAGGTCTGCATCTGAAACTTGCCTGGGGTTTTGAGGGACTGGAAACGTAAGCCTGTGGGGCTGGAGGTGATGAGACGCCATGGGGGACGTCTGGCAGTCCTGCTTGCTGTCACCTTCTATTACCCAAGACCCTAAAGAGACAGAGCTCATAAACGAATGTGGAGGAGTGGGGGGCGGGTGGGTAGAGCGCAGCCCCAGGAGCAGCAGCAAAGCAGGGAAGTGAGGGAGAAGGCCCCACTCAGGCAGGCAGTCTAACTGAGCAGCAGGGAGCCTGGAAACTGTGCAAGGCACCAGACTGTCCCGCAGCAGGGTGCTGCCCTCTCCTCCTGCACCCTGCAACCCTGGCCTCCGTCTGCGCTTAGGAGACATCTTAGGCCTCACTTAGCAGCGTCCCGGGTCCCAACCTGAGTCCGTCTGCAATAGCAGAACCACTTTTGGTTGCAGGTTGGCTTTATTCCATTCTTTCTAGACAGTATTCTCTCCATAACATGGAGAACATGATCCATCTCTCTCTTCTCCTGTTTTATTCACTGGGTAATATGAACACTCAATGGACAATGTTGGAATTTGTTTAACAATTTTAAAATTAGGGTGCCTGCCTGGCTCACTTGGTGGAGTGTGCGGCTATTAATCTCAGGGGAGTGAGTTTGATCCCCACATTGGGTGTAGAGATTACTTTTTTTTTTTTTTTTGAAAGATAGCGCAAGCCAGGGAGGGTCAGAGAGAGAGGGAGACACAGAATCTGAAGCAGGCTACAGGCTCTGAGCTTGTTGTCAGCACAGAGCCCGATGTGGGGCTCGAACCCACTAACCATGAGATCATGACCTGAGCCGAAGCCAGAAGCCAGGCGCTTAACCGACTGAGCCACCCAGGTGCCCCTAGAGATTACTTTTAAATAAAATCTTTAGGGGCACCTGGGTGGCTCACTTGGTTAAGCGCCCAACTCTTTACCTTTACTCAGGTCATGATCTCATGGTTCATGGGTTCGAGCCCCATGTCAGGCTCTGTGCTGACAGCATGGAGCCTGTTTGGGATTCTCTCTCTGCCTGTCTCTTCCCTTCCCCTGTTCATGCTCTCTCTCTCTCTCTCAAAATAAATAAATAAACTTTAAAAAATAAAACGTTAAACAAAAGAATTTTAAACTAGAGAAATGTTTGAAAAGTACTTTCTTTTTATTTATTTTATTTTTTTAATGTTTATTTTTGAGAGAGAGAGAGAGAGAGAGACAGAGCATGAGTGGGGGAGGAGCAGAGAGAGAAGGAGACAGAATCTGGAGTAGGCTCCAGGCTCCAAGCTAAGAGCAGAGAGCCCAATGCAGGGCTCAAACTCACAAACCATGAGATCATGACCTGAGCTGAAGTCAGATGCTCAACCAACTGAGCCAGGCACCCCCAAAAGCACTTTATTTTAAATAAAAAATGTAATACCTTCTTCTGGCTTCTTGAACTTAGGATACGTTAAAAGCAAAAGAAAGGAATCCCAATGACTTGAACACTTACATCAGGATCAATTCCTTTTAGTAAAAGTTGATTGAATTTCTAGTTTGTAGACGGCAATGATTATACAATGAGCTGTATAATCCCACTCACAGAAGGGTGAGTGAGGCAAGGCTATGCATATATATTGCACATAAAGAAAAGTCTGTTTGGAAAAAACAGTTTATTTTCCTCTAACAAACAGCTGGATATATGAGTCTGTACCTTAGGAAAACATTGAGATAGAAAACTATTTTTCAGTCCACAAGTTCTACTGCAACTTTCTATTTAATTTTGTTTAATGTTTATCCATTTAGTTTTAGAGGAAGTGAGTGAGCAGGAGAGGTACAGAGAGAGAGAGGGAGAGAGAGAATCCCAAGCAGGGTCCATGCTGTCAGCACAGAGCTAGACTTGGGGCTCAAACCTACTGTGAGATCATGGCCTGAGCCAACACCAACAGTTGGACGTTCAACCAACTCAGCCACCCAGGCACCACACCAACTTTTATTTAATTTTAAATAAGTGTCTTAAAGTCAATCGTCCTCTACAAATTGGAAAAAAAATATACATATACTTGATGAGAGCTAGATGTTCTGATGAGATTTCCACCAATTTCGATCCACGTCGGGCCAGCTGCCTATGTGCAGGCACAAATGCTTTATCGATCTGTACATCAGTCCAGTTTAGGATTTCTTTTCCTTCTGGAAATGATCACGGTGGAAGGACTGACATCTGTTCTTCTTTGTCTACTCGATTTTAACCATTCTGGCAGGTGTAAAGTGCCATCTCATTGTGGTTTGGGTATGCGTTTCTGATGATGAGGGATGTTGAACACCTTTCCCTGTCTGTTGGCCATCTGTGTGTCTTTTTGGAAAAATGTCTATTCGGGTGCTCTGCTGATTTTTTAATTGGATGGTTGATGGGTTTTTTTTCTTTTGGTGTTGAGTTGTATAAGTTCTTTTTATGTTTTGAACGTTAACCTCTTATCAGATATATCATTTGCAAATATCTTCCCCTAGTCAGTAGGTTGCCTTTTTGTTTTGTGGATAGTTTCCTTTACTGTGCAAACATTTGAGAGGATTTGACACTTTAAATGATCTAATTGAAATGGAAAAGTGGAAAACAGAGGAGTGGACTTTAAACTACCAATTTATAAAAATAACATGACCCCATGGGCATACTTAAACGTCTTACATTTGACTGATCATCCTGCGGTCATTGCATATTAAGTAAATAAATAAACATTACCAAATAAATAAGCAAACAAACTTGGCCGTGGAGTCTAGAGAAAAGCTGCAAAGCTGTACATGACACAGCTCGGTCGAGTGGAAGATGAAAGTGAAATGCTAAGCTGCTACTTGAGATGTCTTGGCAGCTCTCAGTGGGCCAAGAAACTGCATGGGATCAGGAGTCATGTGGAATACGGCTGCTCCTACCATTAAAATATGTACCAGACAAGGATCCAAGATCAAAGATGGCTCACATACAGGTGCTAACAGCTGCAGAGACTTTGAAGGTGCTCCGTACCTCCCCGAACACTTTAGCACTTTGGCCAGATTAGCTCCCTGGGCAGAAGTCTTCTCACCTTTTAAAGAAGTCCTTTAAGGAAAGTCAGAGCTTTCCAACATCCATTAATCGTACATTGCAATAACTGCTTGGAGACTTATCAGGGACCTCAGGCTGGAGAGCACTAGCGACAGGGAAGGCTGGAGTCCTGCCTAGTCACGGGGCACAAACCCCAGGCTCCGAGTGTGCTGCTGGTCGGGAATGACCGTGAGAATCCACTAACCGTGACCGGCCCCGAGAATGATCGATACCTTCCAAGTGCACTGACCTCTATACACTTGAATCTGAACCTGCCCTGTGCTAACTGTACCATCATTTATGTACCACAACATGGAACTGGGAGTGCTTTAGGAGTGTCGGTGGGGACTGAGCAAGGAGAAATTGCAATTCAAATATGGGTATCATAACGTTAAATATCAAATGCTTATTAATTAAAACTGTCTTTGAAATTATTGGCAATAAAATTTTAATGGCTGTACAATATTAATATTGGATCACATTAATTTGCTAATAAAGTTAGTATGTTGAGTGACCTTATGTGGAAAAAATTTAGTTGCAAAATATATTTGTGGGGACAAATAAGATTTTAAGATTTTAAGGAAAAGTATGAGGTTGAAGAGAAGAAAAGGTGGCTGATGGATGATTGAGTTTCAGTCATTGAACTCATTCTAAAAGCAGTCCTTTAACTACTGCAAGTCGTGATAGTATTTTCTACAGATTATGTTAGAGTCTCCCAGGGAAGTGAATCCTAGAAATGGCCTATTTAATATTAAGAACAAAAACTAGGAATCCTAGTTGTATAATCCAGCCAAAGAGAATGTTAAAATTAAATGTGAGCTTTGAGATGAGAAAGTGAGTCCCCGAGAGTGTGAATGACCCGGGGATCCTGCTGAGCAGGGTCTTCGAGACAAATCCTCAGACAGGTGCTGGCACCTTCGGTGGTGCCAGATTGCCAAGAGTCTCTCATTTGGGAGGGAGAGCGTCCGCTTGACAAACAGCTGAGGGAAACCTCAGTCTCAGGATGAAGATTAGCTGATTTAATGCAGCTCCTTCCCTTACTTGGCTCCGCCCCTTCGCCAGGTTGCAGAGTTGTTTTTATGAGAACTTGCAACGTTCATACAAAGCAGGACAAGAGACTTACCTCTGTTCATGAAGTTCCTTTTTTACTCCATTATTTTTCACGGTTAAATAGAAAGACTATTTTGGGGGCCGTATGCACGCTTATATTTAAAAAGCATTGTTATCAATGCGATCTAGATCTGGAAGTTCTCAGTTAAGGTTTTGCATTAATTTTTAGATTTTTTGGTAGTAGGTATCAGTAAAAAACAAGAACAATGATACATTCATATCAAAGTACATGTGGATAGTTTGAGAGCATGAAAGATATTCATTAATAAGTTCATCCATCACCATATTTTAAAAGAATAAAACCATCCTCCCTTTAAAAAATTTGAATTTCTAGAGATGCCTGGGTGGCTCAGTTGGTTAGGCCTCTGACTTCGGCTCAGGTCATGATCTCACAGTTCGTGGGTGCGAGTCCCGTGCCAGGCTCTGTGCTGACAGCTCAGAGCCTGGAGCTTGCTTCCGGTTCTGTGTCTCCCTCTCTCTCTGCCCCTCCCCTGCTCATGCTGTCTCTCAAAAATAAACATTAAATTTTTTTTAACTTAGAATTTTTGTTTTAAAAGTATGATAATATCTGGGAAGAGTCCTGATGCCTTAGTTATATACTAAATATTTTATTTCAGATTTTTACAGGTAGTGGCTTCCTGGGAAATTAGTTCGCTCATAGCGCATCCCAGTGTTTGTGAGATGAATCACATTATAATATCTCTACTTCAACCATCTATCATTTGTAACACAGCGAGGGAGACATGTTTCAAAGTGGCTACGCAGTGCAACGTGGGCTCACATTCAGCTTCAAAACCGTCTTGCTTCCGAACTGGCATAAAGTTTCTCTATGGATATATAAAATTAACATTATTCCACTTTCAAATACTGAATAACGTATGGTCTTAAAAGTATATTTGAGACTAAAGTAGAAAATCTAAACAAATAGAAATGCCTGGACCGAATGGAGCCAGGGATACTCAGAGACAGCGGTGGTACGCCTCTGCCCCTCCTTCATTGGCTGGCGTCGCTCCGGGGACCCCTCTCTCTGTGCTCCCTCCTTTCTTCTATCTTCCCCGTTGGGTGAATTGCTGATGCTGTCAACTGAGTTGGAAGATTCATTTATCTGAATGCATGTTTAGCCATGATATCCTAAATTTTTAAAAATTTCAAAGTAGATGTTCTCAACTGACATGGAAAAATACAAACCAAAAAGGCAACATGAATCCTGAATATGACATAAGATCAAGAATTATTTGTAGGGCGCCTGGGTGGCTCTGTCAGTTAAGCGTCCAACTTCCACTCAGGTCATGATCTCACGGCTTGGGAGTTCAAGCCCTGCGTCGGGCTCTGTGCTGACGGCTCAGAGCCTGGAACCTGCTTTCGTTTCTGTCTCCCTCTCTCTCTGCCCCTCCCCTGTTTGCACCCTCTCTCTCTCTCTCTCTCAAAAATTAAAAAATTTTTTAAAAATTAAAAACAATTATTTGTAAATATTTAAAACATCAATTTCAGGATTAGAAAGATTCTTTAACATTCTGTACCAAGTCCAAGGTGTGGGTATTTTCCCCATACCAACAAATAATTCTCTGACACCAGCTGGATGTCCTACAATTCAGGTCATTTCTGAAACTATCTACTTATAAACAGTGTCAGATCCCACAGGTTACGTGCTCAGTCCCACAAGACTGTTCCCCTGCCCCCCAACCTCAGATGTCAAACACAACTTCTGGTCCTCTCCCTTCCCCAGAGATCAAAAGGTGGAACTGAAAGTTTCAGCTCTCTAACCAAGTTTGTTCCCTTGGCAACCAGCTCCCCCACATTTAGGGGGTTTCCGAAGGTCACCTCACAAACATAAACTCAGTGGTGGTCAAAAGGGATTTGTTATGGGGCGCCTGGGTGGCTCAGTCTGTTAGGCCTCCGACTTTGGATCAGGTCATGACCTCATAGCTGGTGAGTTCAAGCCCTGTGTCAGGCTCTGTGCTGACAGCTCAGGGCCTGGAGCCTGCTTCGGATTCTGTGTCTCCCTCTTTCTCTCATCCCCTCCCTCCTCGCTCTCACTCACTCACTCTCCCACATACACGAAAATAAAGACATTAAAAAAATTGTAAGGGATTTATTACAAATAACAAGACAATAAAATGCTCCAAAGCGATTTGAGAAACTGAGAACAAGAGACCAAATATTAGACCACAAGATGCTCCCATTGTTTTATTGCTTAGGAAATTCCAAGGAGTTTTGGAGCTCCGTGCCAGAATTGGGGACGAAGACCAAATATGTCTTTATTGTAAGTCACCACAGCACAGCCCACTCGCGGGTCTTCAGGGAGGGACTCGGGGCTGGAGGTTTGAGTCCATCACCAATGGCCAAGGACTTAGCTATCTCTGCCTGTGGAATAAAGCCTCCACATAATCCCAAAAGGTTGGGGCTTGAGGAGCTTCTAGGTTTATGAACATGTGGAGATTCAGGGAGAGTGGCGAGCTCAGACAGGACGTGGGACCCCACGCCGTGCCCTGTGCGGTGCTTCCGTCTGGCTGTTCCTCAGAATCCGTCCTTCTACAATACACCAGTGATCTGGGAAGTAAAATGTTTCTCTGAGTTTTGTGAGCCACTCTAGCCTGAGAAGGCCACTGAACTGTAGCCCCGTCGGCCAGAAGCACAGGTAACAATCCAGACTTGCGATTGGCATCTGAGTCTTTAATCTGTGGGACCTGATGCCATCTCCAGGTGCACAGTGTCAGAAGTGACTTGAATCAAAGGATACCCGGCTGGCATCAGAGAATTGCTTGATGGGGTGGGGGAAACACCCCCACACACAAAAGCAAACAAAATGTTGCCACAAATCCCAAATATGACACCCCAAATATTTAAAGCTATTTTCACATAATTTTAGGATTAGAAAGATTCTTCCATTTCAAAAACCTACTGCTTAACTGTCCTTCATGTCACCTTCATAGGCTTGAAAAACTTCTAAAATCATGGGAATTTATTATCCAATGCACCCAATTTTCCTTATATAAAATAGCTCTTGGCCTCATAACATCTTTCCGGGTAATTGTTCTATCAGAGTTTTGATATTTTCGTATATGTGGTTTTGCTATGTGTTCTCTGAGCAAACTGGGTATTATTTCTTGTTAAAAATTTTTGTAGTATATACGCACGCACACACACACACACTGTTTGGAAAATTCTGGATCCTTTTGAAGTGGATGTATTAATTGAAGTGAGGAGCAAAATGAAGGAATTCATGTAGAGATGATAAAAGGATTTTTGAAAGTTGACAACATTAACTGTATGAATTATATTCTGTTAATGTATAACAATGTATATATACTAACAATCTACACTGTATTGTTGTATATATATGCTATATTATCTATATGTATGGTATATCATCTACATAAGTACAAGTAAATTAACTATATGTTGTTATATGCACTTATTGATTTCACGTGGAGACACTTCAGATCCTGACTCAGCCATGCAGAGGGAGCACAGAGCTTCATTTCTACGGCTGTTATTCAAATATCAGCCGGAGTTAACAGTAATGCCTTAAAAGGTGACTCAAATAGTCTGATGGAGGCATCCAAATTCCTGGTGGCACAGTGTCTTTCACATCAATTTTTTTTATTGAAGTGTAATTGACATACAATATCCTATAGCTTCTTATGCACATCACGTGATCCAATATTTTTGTTTTTTACAAACAATCCCCACGTACGTCTAGTTCCTGTCTCTCACTATACAAACTTAGCCAATATAATTGACTATATTCCCTACGCTGTACAATGTATCTCAATGACTTATTTTCTAGCTGGAAATAAGTATCTCTTCAACCCCACCACCTACTTCATGCATTCCCCCAACCCCCCTCCTCTCTGGCAACGGCCAGTTTGTTTCCTGTATCTACGAGTTAGTTTCTGTTTCATTTTGTTGGCTTGTTTTTAGATTCCATATATGAGTGAAATCATACGGTGTTTCTGTCTTTGTCTGACTCATTTTACTTAGCATAATACCTTCTAGGTCCATCCAGGTTGTTACAAATAGCAAAATTTCATTCTTCTTTTTATGGTTAAATAATATTGTTTGTGTGTGTGTGCGCGCATGTGTGTAATTTACACCACAGTTTATTTATTCATCTGTGGCTTGCTTCCATTTCTTGGCTATTGTAAATAACGTTGCAATAAACATAGGGGAGCATGTATCTCCTTGAATTGGTGTTTTTGTTTTCTTTGTATAAGTATCCAAAAGTGGGATTGCTGGACTGTATGGTAGTTCAATTTTTAATTTTTTGCGGAACCTCCATAGCGCTTTCCACAGTGGCTACACCAGTTCACTCCCCGCCCACAGTGTCCAAGCGTTCTCCTTTCTCTGCATGCTCACCGACACCTGCTGTTGTCTTTTTCTTAGTAGCTAATCTGACAGGTGTAATGTGATGCCTCATTGTGGTTTTGATTGGCACTTTTCTGATGAGGAGTGGCGCTGAGCATCTTGTCATGTGTTTGTTGCCCATCTGTATGTCTTCTTTGGGAAAAGGCCTATTCAGGTCTTCTGCACATTTTTTAAAAATCAGTTTGTTGTTGTTTTTTAATTGTGTGAGGTTTGTATATATTTTGGCTATTAACCCTATCAAATATATAATTTGCAAATATCTCTTCCAATTCAAAAGGTTGCTTTGTCATTGTTTGACAGTTTCCTTTGCTGTACAAAAGCTTTCTGTGTGATGTAATCCCATCATTTACAAAATTTTGTTAGTCTTGTCTGTGGAGACTGGCTCTTTGCCCTACCCCCAAGATACGTATATATTTTTATTTGTATATTTATAGATACAGCTAAGATTGATGTCAGAGAGCTCACTGCCTATGTTTTCTTCTAGGAGTTTTATGGTTTCAGGTCTTACATTCAAATCTAATACATTTTGAGTTTACTTTTGTATATGAGAGTGGTCCAGTTTCATTCTTTCATATTGTAAGGACTCAGGTCTAATTCAGGCTCCCCTGTACTTAAAGGCCAAGGTGCCAGCTTCTCAGTATCATTGGCCAATGGAAGGGTGCACATTGCCCAGGGAAGGAGGGACAACTCTTGTGGCACCCAATCTGGAGAGGCCAGCTAACACCTTTGATCTTTCAGGGGCAGGCCTAAAGATGGAGGCTATAAGGTAATCACCTATTGCTTAGTCACGCCCTAAGTGAGGGTCCTGGGCCCACTCTGTGATTGGTCGATACTCTAAATGTTGTGATTGGCTCCCACTACTGCCAATATTGGTAGGGGGTAGGGAATGGATCGCTGTGCCTGTGTCGTCATTTCCTGTAACGCCCCCTTCCTAAAAAAGCCCCTACACTGCCATGTTTGGGGATCTCTCTCCACATGGCCAGTGGGTTGGTGGAGTCTGTGAGCCCGAGCTTATAAGCCCATAATAAAGCCCTTTGCTTTTGCATGCGTGACTCGGTCTCCCTGGTAGTCTCTGGTTTCTTTTGGGGCGATATTGGAAACTTGGGCATAACAATATGTAACTCTACAGTTTTCTCAACATCATGTATTAAAGAAACTGTCTTTTACCCATTTGATATTCTTGCCTGCTTTATCATAGATTAGTTGACCATATCTGCATGGGTTCAATTATGGGCTTTCTATTCCATTTCATTCATCAATGTGTCTATTTTCATGCCAGCACCATACTGTTTTGATTGCTATAGCTTTGTTGTATAGTTAGAAATCAGGGCACGTGATATCACCAGTTTTGTTCATCTTTCCCAAGATTACTTTACTATTCTGGGTCTTTTATGGTTCCATACAAATTTTAGAATCTTTTGTTCTAGTTCTGTGGAAAATGCCATAGGTATTTTGAAGGGACTGCATTGAATCTTTCAATTTGAGTAGTATGGACTTTTTAACAATATTAATTCATTCAACCCATAAACACAACATTTTTTCATTTAGTTGTGTCATCGTTCATTCCTTTCACCAATGTTTTATAGTTTTCAGAGCACTTGTCTCTCATCCCCTTGGTTAAACTTATTCCCAGGTATTTTATTTTTTCAGTGAAAATGTCAGTGGGACTTCTTTCTTGATTTCTTTTTCCAGCGGCCCATTATTGGTGTATAAAAACACAACTGATTTGCGTATGTTAATTTTGTGTCCTGAGACTCTACTGAATTCTTTTACTAATAGTTTGTTTGGTAGAGCTTTAGGGTTTTCTATATGTAGTATCATGTCCTTTACAAATAGTAATCATTTTCTTTCTTCTTTCCTTATTTTGATACATTTTATTTATTTTTCTTGCCTAATTGCTGTGGCTAGGCCTTCTAATACTATGTTGAATAAAAGTGGTGAGTGTGGGCATCCTTGTCTTGTTCCTGATGTTATAAAAATAGCTTTCAGCCTTTTACTGTTGATTATGTTAGATGTAGGCATGTCATATATAGTATTTATTATGTTGAGGAACATTCCTTCTATACCCATTTTGTTGTGAGTTTTTATTATAACTGGACATTGAATTTAGTCTCATGCTTTTTCTGCATATATTGAGAGAGTCATATGATTTTTGTCCTTTGTTTTGTTAATGGGGTTTATACATGCATTTATGGATGTTGAACCATCCTTGCAACCCTGGAATAATTCTTAAGGTTATTTTAAAGTATGTAATAAAACTGTAGTTCAGGGAAGTCAGATGACTTACCCAACACCATACAGCTAAATGGGATATTCCAGAAAAAAACTCTGTTTACAAGTTTTGTTTAAGTAAAGATGCTTGACCTTAACATAGCACAAAATGTGACTAGTTTAGTTCCATGGTAATGAAGTAAAGTACATGAGTTTTGCCACATCTCCACCCACTTTGGCTAAACTTTTACTAAGCAATTAAGGAAACTCACAGCAATTATACACTAACATTTAAATTGGGACTTGAAGAACTGTATAAAAATTTATTATGAGTAAACCATAGTACCATCAGTTCAAACAAATGAGATTTTTCTTGCAAGAGTTTTGTCTTCATTAAAGTTGAGTATGAATAAAGCCATGAGATGTCCCAAGACCCAAGGGAAGAAATTAGCAGCAATGTAAACTGGGTTCTCTTTCTGTTTATTTCTTAGGGAGGAGGGAAAAGCTTCACTCTTCTTACGATAGAGTGCGTGGTTAAGAACCAAGTGCTAAGGTTTTTCCTTCCATGACCAGGCACAGATGTTAACTGAAAATAACTGTGATGTGTGCGACAGCCCCTGCCCTGGCCCCACGGAGCTTATATTCTACCCCAGGCATCACAGAGGGCCACGATGAATAGCACTGGTGACATACTAGTTAGTGCAACTACATTTCACCGAGCTTCAGCTTTCCTACTAGTCTAATGAAATTAATATTAGTTCCTCAGTTTCATGGAGAGGTGCAGTTTTGATCAAAAAAAGATAATACATGAAAAGTGGATAATACAAAGTTAGAAACGTGGTAAGCTATCAACAAACATGAGTTACTATTACATATTTTCCTTTTAGGGACCATCTTATGGGAAGGGTTGGCCTTTTTCTCCCCTTTAACCAGGTTATATGATCTTTTAAAAAGATGTTTTATATTTGGATTTTCCTCTTAGTAATAACTGCGTATGATTATATCTGAAGTAGACACCAAATAATCAGTGATTAGCAGACTGACCAACTGACTTAATGAATGAATGGCTATGATAGTAGTCAATATTTTGCTTTTTATCTTTGCACTCTTTTGAGACTTTTCATTGGTAAGTTTAATAGCCACATTGTGTACTAAAACATAATCTCTTCCCAAAAGATACTGTACTCCTTTAGTATATTAACTAAAATTTTTAAAAATATAGAATGATGCCAAAATCACAGGCAATATGAGAAGAAAATAAATAAATTGTACTTCATCAATATTGAAACTTTTGTGCATCTAAAGACACTATCAACAAAATGAAAGGCATCCCACAGAATAGGAGAAAGTATTTGCAACTTATATATCTGACAAAGGGTTGATATTTATAATACATAAAGAACTCAACAACAAAAACATAAACAACCTGGTTAAAGTTGGGCAAAGGGCTTGAATAGCCATTTCTCCAAAAAAAAAAAAAAAAAAAAAAACACACAAATGGCCAATAAGCACATGAAAAGATGCTCAACATCACTAATCATTAGGGAAATGGAAATCAAAACCACATCCTAATTCACACTAAGATGGCTAACATAAAGAATAAAAACAGAAAGCAACACAGGTTGACAAGGCCATGGAGAAATAGGAATCGGTGCGCATTGCTGGTGGGGATGTAAAATGATGGAGATGCTGTAGAAAGCCATATGGCAGTTCCTTGGGAAAATAATTAAAGATAGAATTACTATTATGATCCAATATGATCTACTTCTGAGAAAATACCCAACAGAATTGGAAACAGAGTTTGGACTGTCATTGTAACTACTGTATTGTAAATGATGGAAAATAATTGCATATGTTACAAAAAATAAATTGTGTTATATTCAAAAAAATAAAAATAAAAAAATATATAAAATATAAAAATAAATAAATAAATAAATAATAAATCCTCTAGGAAAAAAAAAAAGAATTGGAAACAGAGACCCAAACAGATACTTTTTTGTACCTCCACGTTCAAATAGCATTTATCACAGTAGCCAAAATGTAGGAATCACCCAAATGTCCCCTGATGGGTATACACAGTAGTATATACGTGGACTAGGATTCAGTCTTAAAAAGGAAGGTGGTTCCTGCACATGCTAAACATGAACAGACCTTGGAAACATTATGCCAGGACAAATATTATATGACTCCACCTACATGAGGTACGTAGTCAAATTCATAGAGGAAAACAAAAATAGAATGTTGCTTCCCAAGATTTAGGGGAAGAGGGATCTGGAGTTATCATTTGGCTATAAAATTCAGTTTGGGACGATGACAAATCTCCAGAGGAGGGTAGTAGTGATAGTCGCACAGCACCGGGAGTGCATTTAATTCCACAGAACTGTGCACTTAGTTGAAATAGAAAACTTGTTATGTATATTTTATCATAACTAATAAATTATAAAGTTAAAAATAAGACAAATATCCAGAAAAAGTCTTTTGAATATTAAGATAACAGGGAGTGATTGAAATAATGAAAATGAGTTCTTATATAATATCAGTGTATTAATGCTGATGGATGAGTTCTAAGAATTTTTTTTTTATTTTTTAATGTTTTATTTATTTTTTGAGACATAGCACGAGCGGGGAGGGGCAGAGAAAGAGGGAGACACAGAATCTGAAGCCGGCTCTAGGCTCTGAACTGTCAGCACAGAGCCCGATGCGGGGCTCGAACCCACGAAGATGAGATCATGACCTGAACCGAAATCGGAGGCTTAACCAACTGAACCACCCAGGTGCCCTAAGTTCTAAAAATTTTTGAAATTCACCATTATCTGAATAGACTACTCATTAAAAAAAAAATCATTTCTTTAACTTTTAAATACGTTAGCCATTTCAAAACACATTATTATCTATATTAAGGTAGAAATATTTCTTTCTGTTACTGACCTGTTTGCAATGCTTCTATACGTTTTCTGTTACGAGGGTCGTTCTTCTACTTAAACCAAATGTCTCACATTGCAACTTAATCTCACATCTTCTTTTTCAAGGTCTGGTGGGTTTGTTTTATTTGCTTTATTAGAGATGACCCAATCTCCCCAATTAAAAAATAATGTGGGAATTCATCTATCTTTAAGGAAGCAATTTTCATCTCAGATTTGCACCAACTTTCATTTCCTTCGCCGAACAAGAAACAATGGCTGGAAGAGAGCCAAGGTGAACTCTCGGAACCGACGCTCTTTGGTGGCGGAGCTGTGGCTGCTTCGCCGTCTCGGTGCTTTGGGTAAATCTCTGCGACGTCACCAAACAAGGGCCATCTGCTCCCAGGCCACACTCCCGTCCTGCTGGAGAGCTCTGTTTCTTGGTTGTATTTCATGAAGGCAGAGGCTTATTAGCTTTCTGTGACCAATCTGTCTTATATTTAATTATAACTCACTTTCTTAATGTGCTATTTACTTCGGGGATAAAAGATTAAGGATAGCAAAGTTGTGAGATTTGGATATACATGTTTTTCTAACATTCCTTTCAGAACACTCAATTTCAAAATATGTATAATAGAAGCAACTCCGTACTTCCAGAATCCAGCTTCCTTCTGATCAAATAATTGCATTATCTGGAAACTAAAATAAAACATTCAATGCAGGGCTAGAGGTCAAGCCTTTTCTGTTCTTATCTAATTTCTCATTCCCCCAAGTTAACTACATTATGCTGAAACACACACACACACACAAAAGAGAGAGAGAGAGAGAGAGAAAGTATAAGGAAACCAGTGTCTTGTTTGGGTAACTTCGTATTTTGACTCATGAATGGGAACAGAAAACACTCCACAAACCTTTCAGCAAAGACATAATTCTGTTAACACGTGGGTTATCAGCCTCTGCTTTCCTCAGTGAAAATCATTATACCGACCTTCATTTTTTTTTATTCAATAAAGACTGACCTAAGAATTTAGAAATAACTAGCCAACATTTGTGGAAAAGAAGCTCAATGGCGTTGATGAGGCAGACCTTGGTGCTCCATGGTGTGGGTCTGGTGCCCGTGATGTGGCCAGAACTTTGCACCTGAGGGAGAGACAGACACACAGGCAGAGATGAGCTGGGGACAGGGCTGGCCACCTCCCAGCCCTGTCACCCTGGAGGTCCGCTCTGCCGTGTGGTGATACATCTCCAAGAAGAGACACAGTTATGTTTGCTAGACTTGGGAAAGCCACGTTGGCTGAAGAGGAGGGGGTTGGGTCACAGAATTAACTGAGCACTACGACGATTTAATCTTCTGTGCTTCAGGCACAGGACAAGGCCCTGGGGGTCACAAAATACACAGATGAGTCAGGGCACGCCTTCCAGGTCTCCAGGAGCTTCCAAATCCATGGTCCCGGGACACGAGGCTGGCCCGGAGTGCACGTCTCCCCAGGAGTGCCTCACCTATCCAAGAGCTCCCCCAGCCCACGGGGTCCGTGTTCTCCTTGCAAGAGCTGAGCACGCTTCTCCCCCAGGACATTTGCACTGCTGTTTCCTTGACTGACTTAACTGCAGATACTATCCTCACTTCACTAAGGGCTCTGCTCAAATATCACCTCTGACCTCAGGCCTTCCCGGCAACAACTATGCATTTGGAGACCTCTTGTGCCAACACAGGGGACCCCTCAGCCTGCTTTATCTCCATAATATGTATTCCTGCCTGATGTACCATAAACCTGTTTGCTCACTGACGTATTGTTTGTCTCTCCTACAAGAGTATAGCTTCATGAGGGCAGGGGCTTTGCTGTGTTCCCATGGATTTAGAACCGTGTCTGAAATGTCAAAGATAAATAATAAGTCAACAATTGTTTGGGGAAATACGTGAATGAATGAAGGCATAATTCCTGGGGGAGAGAGACAAGAGACCAATTGGGGTGCATGGTCCTGGCCTTCTGGGCAGGGGGCCAGAGAAAAGGCTCCCAGACAAGTGACATCTGAGAGGGATCTTAAAGATAGAGAGCGATGTGCTAGGCAGGAAAGGAGGGGAAAGAGCACTGTATTGCTGGAGGGGACACACAGGCAGGCACAACAGCGCAGAGTTACAACACTCTGCGGGGCCAGGAAAGGTGGGCCATCAGAGGTTTCATCGCTGTGTGGTTTCAAGTGGAGAAATGACAACAGCATTGCAGCCGGACCTAATTCAACACAGGAAGTCAGGCTCCGGCCTCACGCAAGCTGGCTAATTCGGGTGGAGTAAAAAGACTATTTACAAGGATGGATCAGTGTTTAAAGACACCAAAAAGGGCTAACGTCACTCACTGGGAACACTTTGCCAGGCTAGGCCTGAAGTGGAAATAGAAGACAGGCCAGACCCGGAGAGGGCAGTGAGGAGGGGCACAGCCCACCCAGGGATCTGCCCAGAGGCCACCGGGGAAAGGTGTGCCTAGACCCCCCCCTTCCCCAGCCTCCTACCATCTTCCGTGCCTCCCAGGAGCTGACTCTAACTGGAAGCCTAAGGTGGCAGACTTTTGTTGGTGCGTCCGCAGAGCAGGGCAGAGGACATTCTGAGGGACCATGAGCAGATGCCCAGCACCAGAGAACTCTCTGTAGTGGGAAACGTTCTTCATAGAACACCTTGTGATGGATGGCGAAACCCCAAATTTAGGACCCGGCAATCAGAACCGTTCATCATTTAATGCCTGTTCTGCTTCAGAGGAGGAGGGGAGAAGGCGAGGAGAGAGAAGGGCAGGGGGAGGACTCTAGTGTCTGCTGTGCGCACTGTGGCTTCTCGGACCAGGACTGTCAGCAGCCTGCGTTTTCCTGAGTAGACCCGTGGTTTTGTGAATAGACTGCCTTTTTAGTGTGTGTGTGTGTGTGTGTGATCTCATAAAGGAACAAAGTTTCACACACGGGACAACCCAACAGCCCTTGCAGAAACACAAGTATAGAGGCAGAACGGGCCCTGAAATTCCCATAAACCTTTGAGGGCTATTAGTTTTCCACAGACTACAAAATTGCCAAGGGTTGTCTCATTTTACCTAGATCTTTTGGTTCCAAAGAACTGTTACTTTAATTGTAGCTTAAAATTATTAAGTGTGGGTTTTTTTTTTTCTCCAAGCAATGGTCAAAATATGGAGAGATTTATGCAGGGGGTTGTCACGGTGTGTGGAAGGTGGGCAGGCTGTCCACTTCATAGGCTGTAAAAATAGATTAGGCAAGAAAGACAACGTCCCCACCTACAACAAAGCCACTGAGAACGTTCTGGGCTCTTGGGAAACGTATGGCTCTACACTTAGGCCCTGAATATCATCCTTATGATAAAATCAGTCAGGGCCCGAGTTCACATATACTTAGTCCTTAAGCTGTTTCATTGAACATCCACCCTTTGTTCAACTGCCACTGGCCACTTCCTCTGTGCGTTCTCTGAGGGAGGTTTCTCCCACTCCTTGGGTTTATTTTCGATAGAGGTACTAACTTTTCTCTCCCGTGTAACACTGTGGCTCCTCCAGAGCCCCGTCTTTCATACACACTCCTCACCGACTGTTATTTTCATGAGTTAATCATTCTCACCAGTGAATGATGGTTTCACCTTACCAGCACGAAGGAAAATCTAAAGTCCCTGTTTATATAAAGTCCCTATATTGGAAGACAGAAAGGGGATGTCTTTAAACATGAAATGGGATTTCTTTTCTTTAGGAAAGAAAAGTACTTCAGGAAAACAAATGGCGGTCGGACATGGTAAATTTGAGCATTCGGAAAAGGCTAGAGCCCTCATCATACCGTCAACATAACCAGAAGCCATTGTCTCTAAGCACCTACTGTCCCGCATGCTTATCTGAAAAGGCGTGACTTCAAAGGAATGTCGAAATTTAAAAGACCATTGTCCTCAGCAGAGACATCAGTTTCCTAGAATTCAATGGTCTTGTTTCCTGTAATTTTCATCTTTGGAAAAACCATGATTTCTATGAGATGTGACATTTATTTATGGCATTGTTTTTTTAAAAAAATTATCTAACATGAGCCATGTTCTAGTACATACATAAGAATAAAGTTATAAATATTGAGCCGCAGATAAAATCCATCCACGCTCTCACATTTATCAACTCCAAAAGTACGACACACCTTCACGTACTTTAATATACCCTATGGCTATAAGAATAGCTATTTCAATAGACTGATCTATCATCAGTTTTCTTTATCATCAGTTTTTAAAACTTTTGGTAGAGCTGGTTGAAACCTTGTTGGACTTGGTTTTGTGGTGCAGGACGCACTGAACAGTATCCCTGTGTACAGAACTCTGCCCACTGCATAGGCACCGGGCTCACACCCAGATACTATGGTTTTTTGGAATGCACGCACCTGGATTGCTTGAACCACTCAACTGCTCCTTGGTAGTTTAAAAACAGAGAAAGAATTAAAGACTCTAATGTGAGATTAAGGCTTAGGTCAGAAATGTTCAATCAAGGAAACTGCTGTTCAAAGGACATGCATTTTGCACGTAAGAATCCAGAATAACGGTCCCTAGGTCCTTTCTTCTCATTCCATCTAAAATGATAACATCAGGCAGCGTATTCAATTACAATGTACCTTAAAAGATGTGAATTTGAAACTTAGTAAGGGACTGGATCTGTGTTTCTCCAAGGGTGATTCTCGAAACACTCGCATCAGGATTGTCTAAGGTGTGGGGCGCCTGGGGAGCTCAGTCGGTTGAACGTCCGACCTCGGCTCAGGTCAGAATCTCACTGTTCCTGAGTTTGGGCCCCGCATCAGGCTCTATGCTGGCAGCTCAGAGCCTGGAGCCTGCTTTGGTTTCTGTGTCTCCCTCTCTCTCTGCCCCTCCCCCACTTGTGCTCTGTTTCTGTCTCTGAAAAATAAATAAATGTAAAAAAAATTTTTTTAAAGTGTCATTTCCCAAATGTGCCAGAAAACACTTGAACACTCTTGAGCCTGCAGCGTGGGCGCTCCTGCCATGGGACAAGGTGCTTCTTTAACCTCTGGTATCTGGCCTTGGTAACCTGCCTCAGGGACATGTGGTACTGCTCCTTCAGCCGCAGGACTACAGCTCAAAACAGAGAGAGAACAGAATCATGAGACTTGGTCTTTACAACTTGCTCTAGAGCTTCTGTGCGCTGGAGGCTTTGTTACATTTTCTGATGCTAGCGACGGGTTCTTCCCTCGGTGCGCTCAACTAAGAAAGGCAGAGTTGCAATTTAATGCTACTGATGGCATCAAAGCCAGCCAAGGATCTCCTTGCCAGGGGCGAGGCGGCCTTCACCAAGCCCGGCTGTGGGTTTACTGCACAAACTGACGAGGTGGCACTCATCCCGTGCCGGCCAGCGCTCTGAGTGCTTTCGCAGTGGTGCTGACTTGCACACCCCTCTAGATAAGCCTGTCGAGGTCGGTGTTACTGTAAACCTCATGATGAATCATGAATGAACACTTTCTTTGGTCACCTCTCGAGAGCACCACCAAAAGGCAAAACACAACAGACAAAACGATTTTGCCTAAGTAGAAAATGGAGAGGGACCCAGGGTGGCTCGGTTGGTTAGGCGTCTGGCTTTGGCTCAGGTCATGATCTCATGGTTCATGGGTTCGAGCCCCACATCAGGCTCTGTGCTGCCAGCTCAGAGCCTGGAGCCTGCTTCAGCTTCTGTACCTCCCTCTCTCTCTGACCCTCCCCTACTTGCACTGTCTCTGTCTCTCAAAAGTAAATTAAAAAAAAAAAAAAATAGAGAAATTGGTACCCAAGATGTATTACCTCAAAGTGTTACTTGGCATGGAAAGTCAGGCTACTGGAAAAGTCTTTTTAGAGCTCTGATATAAATTCAGGACGTCTTCACATGTGGATCAGAAGCCCCTGAAACCCTGGGTGCCCCCCGAGATCTCGCCCCTCCCAGCACTCAGGGGGCCAGTCACCCCTCCATGCGGCCTGGATGAGCTGCCCTCAAGGAGGCTCTTGGTCCCGTCTGCGTCCCCAGCGACAGGCAAACATCAGGTAAGGCAATAAGTTAATTTTTAATAAAAGAGCAAATATTTCGTAATGTGGTCATCTACAGGAGCTACAGTTTACTTTTAGAATGTAAAATATAATCACGGGGTTAGATATCTCTTTAAATTGTCCTGCAGGCGTGAGAACGGGCTTCACGTGGGCAAAGGGAGAACAGGACGCAAGTCACGTGAACGTCCCCTCAGGAAACAGGACACAGCTTCAAGCGGCGACCTTGTGGTGTCTTTCCATTCCAGATGGATACGGAAGGGCTCCTCGAAAACTAACCACGTCTGGGACTTTTTCTTAAACTCCTCACAATATCCAAATATCATAGAAAAGGGGAGGATTGGGACGCATGGAAAGGAATCAACATCTACTGACGGTTGATTATATTATACACTCACCTCCTTGTTGGTGCCTTGAGTGATTAAAAGGGATGAGTCAGTGCAGCTTCTCATGTCAGCTAACATATGTTACATTTTAAATGATGTGATCTTGCTTATGATCCCCAAATGGTAAAACATAGGACCTGTAAGTTCATCTACGTTTATACTGGTGTTTTCACAGGCCAGGACGGGCAACAGAAATCCTTACAGAATGAGGTCCCACGGGACTCGTAACGAACAGGGCTTTAATCCCTGAGGTAAGTCACCAGGCGTGCCTAGAACCTGGATTAAGACTCCAACAGGAAGATGAGATGGAGAGCGCTACAGACAGTTTGCCCCGTGCCCGTGGTGGGCACGTGCTTGGCCTCAGTTAGGAGAAGGATGCAATGTCTGGGCTCTGTTCCGAGACAAAAGGGAAGGTGCACTTGAGATGGACAAGGTGGGCGTTGTCACTCAAGTGTCCCTTGACCTGGGTACACTTGCCTGCTCCCTTTGGAGGACACGATGTGGAAGTGTTAATTAGTTACATAGTAAAACAAAATCTCTCAGTTCCCGCAGCCACAGACATACGGCACTGATCAGGCAGGATATACGGATCTGTCTTAGAACACTGTGTTCGCAGTCTGATCCTGTGAGCTTGTTAGAAATGCAAATTCGTGTTCCCCATTCATACGCACTCAACCAGAATCTCTGGAAAGAGAGCGCTCCAGTTGGAAGTTCTAACAAGTTTTCCATGTGATTCTTAGGCACATTAGAGTTTAAGAGCTACTGTCTTAGTAAATATTTTTTTTAAATGTTTATTTATTTTGAGAAAGAGGGAAAGAAAGAGTGCATGTATGAGCTGGTGAGAGGCAGAGAGAGAGAGAGGGAGAGAATCCCAAGCAGGCTCCATGCTCAGTGTGGAGCCCAATGTGGGGCTTAATCCATGACCATGAGATCACAACCTGAGTGGATATCAAGAGTTGGGCGCTCGGGGCGCCTGGGTGGCTCAGTCAGTTGAGTGTCCGGCTTCGGCTCAGGTCATGATCTCATGGCTCATGGGTTTGAGCCCTGTGTTGGGCTCTGTGCTGACAGCTAGCTCAGAGCCTGGAGCCTGCTTGGGATTCTGTGTCTCCCTCTCTCTCTGACCCTCCCCTGCATGCACTGTCTCTCTCTGTCTCTCAAAAATAAATAAAAGACATTTAAAAATAAAAAAAAAAGAGTTGGACGCTCACCCAACTGAGCCACCCAGGCTCCGCACAAACATCGGGGGTGAGGCTTACCCCCTTTCCCACCCAGACAGCATGGGATACGTTCATCCTGTGAGCACAATCCGAGCAAACCACAGAGGAGTGAAAGCCTGTTGGAGAGACAGCGTAGTGCAGTGCAGTGGGCCTCCAAGACTAGGTTCTGCTGCCTTGCAGATCTGTGGCAGTCTTCAGGAAGCCAGCCAGGGTGCATGAGGCACTGCCCTGGCTGTCCGGACAGGCCAGGGAGGGAGAGAGAGGGAATAAAGCACCTTTTTCACGGAGTACATTCTAGTAGGACGACACTGGCAAACTTATCTTGGAGATGAGTGCTACAAGGAAAACAAAACAGGTGCATTGGCTACAGAGCACCGGGGGGAGGGGCACGAGGGAAAACTCTGAGAAGTTGACTTTTCAGATGAGAAATAAGAGACAGCAAATGCAAGATAGTAAAATATAAACCGCATAGCATGTGTTATGCTATATGTCTACAAGAATTGTGATTAGTAAGATTCAAGAAAGCATATAACCATATTTAGAAAAGGCTTTCGGATGATATAAAACCAAAATCAGGTATTTGACTGACCCTACTGTGGAGGCATTAGCTATTCTTAGAGATCAAGTGGAATTTATTAATAGAAATTGAAATCTGGAGCAGCTAGAGGTGGAGAAACAGAAGGATTTAAGTGACCGCTTGAGGCCCAGCTATAAGGAAGTGCAGGCGTTCGGTGCAGAAGAGCGGGGAGCAAAAACTGGGAGGAGGCTCAACAGAACTCACACAACAAGAAGGAGAATCTGCAACAGATAAACCCGGCTGGCTGGGATGTGTGCTCGTTCTAAATGAAGAAATATTGAATGCTAATTTCAAAACACCAATTTAAGAACATTAATATATGTTCTGTGTAATTTGTTGCATAAAATTATGCGTACTTGAACCGTAAACCACACAATTCTCATTCTGTAGTGTTCCTTCCATTAGATACTTTTATAGTCCATATTTATCAAGTCCCAGGTTGAACAACCCTTCTAATTTAATTATAATTATGATTTTATTACAAACAATAAAAATGATTGACCTTGAGAGCCCAGAGAAATTGGAAGTCGGGAAGAGAAAAAGAGAAAGTGGGAAGTGAATGCCATCCTCTTACAAGGTGGAGAATCTAGAGATTATTTATGCTTGATACATGAGGAAACATAGGCTTACATGGATTTTTCTAAAGACAGAAGATAGAGAAGCAATAGTTCACAGGAATAAAATAAAAGAGCAGCAATGGCCAAGGGAAGAATTTCCATATCCGTTACTGGAAGTCTAAATTAGACGATAACAAATGGCAGTTCGTGCATGATTTTAGAATGAGGAACTAAGCACGACAAACATTTAAAGGGAAGGACGGGAAGTAGTGGCCCACGGAAAGAGTGGGTCGGGGGTAAGGCAGGACGCTTGAAGGGACTGCTGACAGTAAGTTCTACGGGAAGACTTGGTTTTTATTAACCACGAGGCAATTTACTTCAATACAATTTAAATATGGAAATTAAAAAAATTCTTTTCTCGGAACTGTTATAAATGAACATGTGGCGCAGGGGGCCCGTCCGTGACTCCCGCGCGCACCGCCCTACTGCTTGGCCGCTCACAGCAGTAAGGGATCAGTACCCGTCGTGGCCCTGATGGCCTGTGTGCGGCCTGAGGCCCGCGTCAGACTCGCCGGGCCCACGTCATACATCAAATTCCCCAAGCTCAACTCAGAACCATGACTTTGAACCTGAGCGAGGGGAGGGCGGTGACAGTCAGCACAGGTAACACAAGATAGTTTTGTGAACACGAATGTCATAAGACTAAGTCTTCACAGCATTTTAAACACTGGATTCTCCGAAAATCTGAGGTGACAAGGCCCTTCTGTTTGAGACAATACTTCCAAACTCGAATGCAGGGGCTAGAGTTAGGGTCTGAGTCCACAGGTAGGCACACTTGAACTGTATGCTACCAGAACCCCCCCATCGGGAGGGCAGCGAGGAGCACCGCACCGTGCCGACAGCGGCAGGGAGAAGTGGCACCTCTCTAGTCTGTGGGAACAAGAGGGGCAGCAGATCAGGTTAAGAGATGACAAGCGACGAAAATGAACTATTGGGACCTCTCCAAGATAAACAGCTTCTGCACAGTGAGGGAAACAAATAGAACTAAAAGGCGACTGACAAAATGGGAGAAGACATTTGCAAATGACAGATCAGATAAATATCTGACAAAATGGGAGAAGACATTTGCAAATGACGGATCAGATAAGTATCCAAAATCTATAAAGAACTTATCAGACTCAACACCCAAAAAATACTTTTATGAAGAAATAGAGGATGTGAATAGACACTATTTTTTTAACGTTTTATTTATTATTGAGAGACAGAGAGACAGAGCATGAGCACGGAAGGGGCAGAGAGGGGGAGACACAGAATCTGAAGCAGGCTCCAGGCTCCGAGCTGTCAGCACAGAGCGCGACACGGGGCTCGAATTCACAAAACAGCAAGATCATGACCTGAGCCGAAGTCAAACACTTAACTGACTAAGCCACCCAGGTGCCCCAAATAGACACTTTTTGAAGGAAGACATCCAGATGGCTAACAGACACATGAAAAGATTTTCATCATCACTCATCATCAGGGAAATACAAATCAAAACCACGATGAGATACCACCTCACACCGGTCAGAGTGGCTAAAATGAACAACTCAGGAGACTATAGATGCCGGCAAGGGTGTGGAGAAATGGGAACCCTCTTTGCACTGCTGGTGGGAATGCAAACTGGTGCAGCCGCTCTGGAAAACAGTGTGGAGGGTCTTCAAAAAATTAAAAATAGAGCTATCCTACAATCCAGCAATTGTTCCACTAGGTATTTAAACAAATGATACAAAAATGCTGATTTGAGGGGGCACATGCACCCCAATATTCACAGCAGCACTTTCAACAACAGCCAAAGTATGGAAAGAGCCCAAATGTCCATCAGCTGATGAATGGATAAAGAAGATGTGGTTTGTATACACAATGGAATATTACTTGGAGATCAAAAAGAATGAAATCTTGCCGTCTGCAACAATGTGGATGGAACTAGAGTATACTATGCCAGGTGAAGTAAGTCAGTCAAAGACAGATAAATATGATTTCATGCATACATGGAATTTAAGAAGCAAAACAGATGAACATAAGGGAAGGGAAAGAGAAATAAGATAAAAATGGAGAAATCGCCGTAAGAGACTCTTAAACACAAAGAACAAACTATGAGTTGCTGGAGGGGCGTTGCATGGGGGGCTGAGCTAAATGGGTGAAGGCAGTAAGGAGGGCACTTGCTGGAATGAGCACTGCGGGGTATATGTAAGTGACAGATCCCTACGTTCTACACCTGAAGCCATTATTACACCATATGTTAATTAACTTGGATTTAAATAAAATTAAAAAAAATTTTTTAATGTCTTTTATTATTTTTGAGAGACAGTGCAAGCAGGGGAGGGTCAGAGAGAGGGAGACCCAGAATCTGAAACAGGCTCCAGGCTCTGAGCTAGCTGTCAGCACACAGCCCGACGCACGTAGGGCTCAAACCCACGAACTGTGAGATCATGACCTGAGCCAAAGTCGGACGCTTAACCGACTGAGCCACCCAGGCGCCACAATCAATAAAAATTTAAAAAGGGAGAGAGATGACAGAACAGAGTGTGGCACCAGGGCTGCAGCAGGTGGGCATCAAAGGCATCCATCCCAGGGCACTGCTGGGAGCAGGTGTGTATTCGGAATGAAGTAGGACCTTTCATCATTGAACCGGTGAGATCTGGGGGCTCAGGGTGATTTCTCCTAACACAATCACTCATGTACAGCCTTTGAATATACTCCTTGCTGGGGCTGGGGCTCCCTGAGAATGACTATGATGATGGACGGAGAAAGAGAAGGACAGGGAGGAGAAAACTGTCAGTGTTTTTCTCCGGATCCATAGACAGAACGTATTTCAAATCAATATACGTATTTTTAGCAAGGCTTCGTAAGCACAGTGTGTGGTGCACTTTCAACATTTGTTGGCCCTCTAATCTGTGTCTGACATTGTGGTATGGAAGGTGAGGAAGAGGAAATGCTTGCCCTCAAAGACTCGATTCAGTTCGAGGAGCGGACAAGTAGGAAGGTGACGGAGAGCACCGTCCGGGGTTGCCTCTCCCTGGCCGGGGAGAAACGGTAGCGCACTTTGAACGGAAAGTGAAGAGTATGAGAGCATGGCGGGCTGCAGCTCCGGGCAGGTGACAGGCCCAGGGGCTGTGGTGGCGAGGACTGTGGAGCGGAAGACCGTGGCTGCGGCCGCGCTCCGCTAGGCTGCTCACTAGGACTGCCTTTTCAAAAATAATTTAAAGGACTTTAAAAATCGTAGGTGGTCAGCGAAAATGAGGAAGGACTCAATTCTCAGCACTCGTCCATCCACAGAAGCATTAAAAAAAAAAAAAATCAAAGGGAAACGATCAGAACTACCTTTTCTCTGGAAAACAGCCATCACTGAATGCTGAATGAAGGGGAAAAAATTCCTGAAAGAATGGTAGAAAAGCTTCCTGGCATTTTTACCTGCCCTTGCCTCACCCCTCCCCAGCTCAGGGCTCTGGCTCTGGAAGGAGCTGAGCACAATTTATATGCAAAGAATTGGGTCTCTCTGTTTTAACCTGAGGCTACTGAAGGGACCGGAAGCATTTGTTTTTGTTTCAACTCAGAGTTCCGGTTGGAAAGGCAGTAGGCATTCCTCGAATCATTCTAAAACCAAGTAGCAGCCTGTAGTCACCTGGAACCAACGATTACAGTTGAGGTATATGACTGAGTGCCAGGAACTTCGTGGGAAAGGTGGAAAGTTTCTTTAGGAAATTAAGGCATTCCAAAGCGTCTGTGTACACTATGGAATTTAGAAGGCTATGCATGTAGCCAAGACAGGATATATATTCGCAGAAGAACTGAGAAGGCCTTAAGCCTTCACATCTGGCTGATTTCTGGGCTTAGGCCATGCAAGGACAGCACTGAGACCGCGTTCTACACGGCCTGGCTAAGTGCCGACGGAGTGCGCTAGCACAGAGCCAGTCTGCAAAGACTGGGAGAGGACTGTGTGTGGTGTGGGCGTGTGTGTGTGTGTGCTTGGCTTTTTTGTTTCTTCTTCTTCTCCTTCTTGAGCTCCTTTTTTTTTCTTAGTTCATGGTGTTCAAAGAAACTACTCTCAAAACACTAGCTGAATACAACCTACAGGAAAAGAGGCTTCAGAGACCACACACGACAAAGAACACACACTTTACAAAAATAGTTTAGAAGGGTCACTAAGCTAAAACATCCCATTGCACACAACAAAAACAAATGCTGGAGAAGGGGGAAAATCTGATTCCCAGTTTTACTACATTACAATGTTCGAAAAGCCCAGTTTCCGACAAGAAATTAAGAAGCATGCCAAGAAACAGGAAAGCACGGTCCTTCACAGAAGAAAGTAACAGAAACTGCTCGAGGAAATACAGAGGTGGACTTATTAAACAATGACTTTAAATCAACTGCCTTAATTATGCTAAAAAATCCAGCATAACCAGGACAATTTTATTTAAGCAAATAGAGAACAGCAACAAAGACACAGACAGTATAAAAAGGAATCAAATAGAAATTCTGGAGTGAAAAGGTTCAATAAGTGAAATGAAAAGTGAAATTAAAGAAAGCCTAAATAAATGTAAAGACATCCAGCGTTCATGGATCGGAAGACTTAATGCTGTTAAGATGGCAATCTACAGATTCAATAAAATCCCTATCAAAATACCACTTTTTAAAAAATTCCTGCAAAGGTTGAAAGCTTTTCCCCAAATCTATATGGATTGTAAAGAGCTCTGAATAGCCTAACAATGTTAGTAAATAAAAATACAGTTGGAGGACTCCTACTCCCCAATTTCAAGTTTTATTATAAAGATACAGTAGTCAAAGCAGTGTGGTGCCGACATGAGGAGGGACACGCAGGCCAACGAAACGGAGCAGGGAGTTGGTGAATCAACCCACGGGTCTACGGACCAGTTGGTTTTTCAGCAAGGGTGTCAAAACCATTCCATGCAGGAGAAAGTCTTTCCGCCGACGGGGCGGGGGCAGCTGGGTGTCCGTAGGCAAAAGAACGAAGGTGTACCCCCTCCCTCACACCACAGACAAAATATAACTCAAAATACTGGAACCATGAAACTGTTAGAAGGAGACTGAAGGGTAAATCTTCCTGACTTTTATTTGGCAATGGATTGATTCTTAGATACCAGCAAGGCATGAGGAACAAAATTTTAAAAAATGATAAATTCCACTTCTTGAAAATTAAAAACGTTTATGCATTTAAGGACATTATTATCAAGAAAGTGAAAATACAACGTACAGAATGAGAGAAATACTGGCAAATCAAATCTGATCAGGGTCTAGTATCCAGAATATATAAAGAAACTACAACTCAACCACAAAATAACAAATATCCCAAATTTAAAATAGGCAAAAATGTAGGCATTTCTTTAAAGAAATATGCAAATGGCCAATAAACACATGAATAGATGCCCTACCTCATTAGTCATTAAGGAAATGCAAATAAAAACCATAATGAGTTACCATTTCACACCTACTAGAATGGCTATAATAGAACAAAACTGGAAATAACAAATACTGGCAAGGGTGTGGGTAAATTAGAATGTTCATACATTGATGGCAGGAATGTAAACTGGTTCCGTTGCTGGGGAAACTGGTTTGGTAGTTCCTCAAAATGCTAAACATAGAATTGCCATATAAATCAGCAGTTCTATTCCCATGTATTTTTTTAAATTAATTTTTAAATTTTACATCCAAGTTAGCACATAGTGCAACAATGACTCCAAGAGTAGATTCCTTAATGCCCCTTACCCATTTAGTCCATCCCCCCCTCCCACAACCCGTCCAGCAACCCTCTGTTTGTTCTCCGTATTGAAGAGTCTCTGATGTTTTTGTCTCCCTCCCTGTTTTTATATTATTTTTGCTTCCCTTCCTTTATGTTCAGGGCGCCTGGATGGCTCAGTCGATTAAGCGGCCGGCTTCAGCTCAGGTCATGATCTCACGGTTCGTGGGTTCGAGCCCTGCGTCGGGCTCTGTGCTGACAGCTAGCTCAGAGCCTGGAGCTGCTTCGAATTCTGTGTCTCCTTCTCTCTCTGCCCCTCCCCTGTTCGCACTGTCTCTCTCTGTCTCTCAAAAATAAATAAAAGATTTAAAAAATTTAAAAAAAGGAGTACCCTTCCTTTATGTTGTTTTGTATCTTAAAGTCCTCATATGAGTTAAGTCATATATCTGTCTTTCTCTAATTTCACTTAACATGATACCCTCTAGTTCCATCCACATAGTCGCAAATGGCAAGATTTCATTCTTTCTGACTGTCAAGTAATACTCCATTGTATATATATACATACATACATATATATATGTATGTGTGTGTGTGTGTGTGTATATATAACCTCTTTATCCATTCATCCATCGATGGACATTTGGGCTGTTTCCATACCTTGGCAATGTTGATAGTGCTGCTATAAATATTGGGGTACGTTGTGTCCTTTTGAAACTGCACACGTGTATCCATTAGATAAAATATCTAGTAGTGTAATTGCTGGGTCATAGGGTAGTTCTATTTTTAAATTTTTGAGGAATCTCCACACTGTTTTCCAGAGTGGTTGCACCAGTTGGCATTCCCACCAGCAGTGCATAGAGATCCTCTTTCTCCACATCCTTGCCAGAATTTGTTGTTTCCTGAGTTGTTAATGTTAGCCATTCTGACAGGTGTGAGGTGGTATCTCAGTGTGGTTTTGATTTGTATTTTTCTGATGAGTGCCATGGAGCATCATTTCATGTGTCGGCTGGCCATCTGGATGTCTTCTTTGGAGAAGGGTCTGTTCAGGTCTTTTGCCCATTTCTTCACTGGATTATTTGTTTTTGAGGTGTTGAATTTGATGAGTTCTTTATAGATTTTGGATACCAACCCTTTATCTGATATGTCATTTGCAAATGTCTTCTCCCATTCCATCGGTTGCCTTTTAGTTTTGCTGATTGTTTCCTTTGCTGTGCAGAAGCTTTTTATCTTGATGAGGTGCCAACAGTTCATTTCCCCATGCATTTTGAAAGGACTGAAAGCAGGTACTAAAATCCATTTGCATGCATGCTCATAGCAGCACTGTTTGCAATAGCCAAAAGGTGGAAACAGCCGAATGTCCATCAATGGATTAATGGATGAACAATTGTGTACAGAATGGAGTATTATTCAGCCATGAAAAATGAAGTGCCGCTGTAGGTTGCAATGTGGAAGAACATCAAAAATAATTTGCTAAGTGAAAGAATCCAGACACAAAAGTTCACATATTGCATGATTCCATTTAGATAAAATAGCCATACTTGTTAATTATATAGAGACAGAACAGGGGTGCCTGGGTGGTTCAGTCCGTTAAGCGGCCGACTTTGGCTCAGGTCATGATCTCACGGTTTGTGGGTCTGAGCCCCGCATTGGGCTCCGTGCTGACAGCTCAGAGCCTGGAGCCTGCTTCAGATTCTGTGTCTCTCTCTTTCTCTGCCCCTTCCCCATTCATGCTCTGTTTCTCTCTGTATCAATAACAAATAAACATTAAAAAAAATTAGAAAAAAATGTAGAGAGACAGAACAACGACTAGCAGTTTCCAAGGATCGAGGTAGGGAGGGGAATGGGACATAACTGCTTAATAAGAATGTGGTTTTCTTTTGAGCTGATAAAGAATTTAGAATTAAATAGAAGTGGTTGTCGTACAGCAATATGAATGTACTAAATGCTCTGAATTAGTCACTTTTAAAATACTAATTGTAGGGGCGCCAGGGTGGCTCAGTTGGTTGAGCGTCTAACTTTGGCTCAGGTCATGATCTCACAGTCCGTGGGTTCAAGCCCTGCCTCAGGCTCTGTGCTGACAGCTCAGAGCCTGGAGCCTGCTTCAGATTCTGTGTCTCCCTCTCTCTCTGACCCTCCCCCACTCAGTCTCTATCTCTCTCTCAAAATAAAGACATAAAAATTTAAAAAAATATTAATTTTATGTATTAGTTTCACCTCAACAACAACAAAAAAGCACAATAGTAACAATAATAAAGCCTGGACATCAGCCCGCACCAATTACGTCAGCGTTTTCAGGCGTGAGGCCCAGGAACTTTTAAGTCTTTAAAGTTGTCCAGGTGATTCTAGGAACATCCAGATTCGAGAACCACTGGGCTGGATTGTGAACAATTTGCATTTTATGAATATTTTATTTGACTGTTGTTTTTCTATACTTGGAGAGAAGAAAGCCATTAAAGAATTTTAAATAGAACAATATGACAAGACATCCCTTGTAAGATATTCGGTAGCAGAGTGAAGAAACATTGAAGGGGGGCTTCGACTGCAATCTGTTGAGTTTGCGGGGACTCAGATTGACTGGCCTAATGCAGGCAAAGCCAGCGAAGACTGACAGGACCCAAGAAATCAAACACGTGTGGAGGTGGAGCAAGGAGAAATTTGTAGCCTGTAGTTTTCTGGCTTGGGCAATTGGGTGATTCGTGTTATCATTACCTGAAAGAAAGCTCGAGGAGATGGAGGTAAGAAGAAATGCTGGATCCCAGGTCTGCCTTGTCTAGGAGATTCTGAGCTGGAGGTGATGTGCCCACAGGACATGTGGGTAGAGCTACACAGTGAGCAGTCAGAACTATTCCTTGGGAAGTCCTGTTAACAATGTGCTGATTGGGGGCACCTGGAGGGCTCAGTTGGTTGAGCACCTGACTTCGGCTCAGGTCATGATCACACAACTTGTGAGTTCGAGCCCCGCGTATCAGGCTCTCTTCTGTCAATGCAGAGCCTGCTTTGGATCCTCTGTCTCTCTCGCTTGACTCCTCCTCCAGTCTCTCTCTGTCTCTCAAAAAGAAATAAATATAAAAAAATGTAAAACAATGTGCTGATTGGCTTTCCATGACATAACCTCTCCGATACTTAGGAGATTCACAAAAAGGCAACAAGGCAACACACACACACACACACACAAATTAAGATTGGCAGCATACCTCACAGTAGCTCAAAAGGAATTTCCAAAAACTGCACACCTGAAGCATTAATAGAATGACAATAAGCAATAAATGTTTTTGTCACCAAAACAAACTAAAGCTTGTTTCTTCCCCCAGTGCTAACCTTGAGACCCTGAAGCTGAGGGTTTCTAACTCCCTGGCACATACCGAGCTCTCCGCTCTGAGGGGACATCGAGTCTGTCTTCTCAGTTCTGTAGTAGCTTCTCTAACCACTGTGAGGCCCTGAATCCCAGAAATCACCAGAACAAGAACTGGCAGAGCGGGAAGAGAGCGGGAAGATGGACTCTGAGGCGCACACAATTCTAGGAAGAGATGCCCCAGTCACAGGAAGCTGTCTCCACAGGGCATCACGGAAGAGGCCCCGAGCAAAAAGGATTCTCAAGTAGTTCACATATCAGCCACACGTGCGGGGCCTCTGAAGAGCCCAAAAAGAGACCCTATGGTCTTAAAAGATGAGAGGGGTTTCTTTCCCCTGCTTCTCCTTCTAAGTACAGCCCAAACTCCCTGGACACCACATTTTAAAACAAACGTAAGAAGACTGAAAGTTGGAGAGAAGACGCCAAATAGGATAGGGACCTTAGGAGTTAAGGAGCAAACCGGTGGTGAGTTCCTGGGTTTTATTTTGACCTCATTCTCCCAGACTGGAGAAGCTGGCAACCCAGAATCACAAATGAGTGCCGAAAACAAAAACAAAAAGAAAACAAAACAAAACAGAAACAGTCACAACCTAAGCCTGCTATCTCTAGTCAAAGGATGAGGAAATAGCTTAGCAATACAGAAAACCTTTACACAATAACTGCTTTCCTGCCAAGGAATGTAGGCTGCCTCTGCCAGCTAGGAAAGGCAAGGAAGGGACTCTCCCATAGAACCTTCTGGAATGAATATCCTGCTGAAACCTCCACTGTAGTCCAAGGAGTCTCATTTTCAGAATTCTGACCTCCAGAACTATAAGGTAATAAATTTGTGTTGTTTTAAGTCACTAAGATTGTGGTAATTTTTTACAGCATTAATAGGAAACTAATAAAGATTGTGGTACCGAGAGTGGAGTGTTGCTGTAAAATAATACCTAAGAATGTGGAAGCTGCTTTAAAATTGGGTAAAGTGTAGAGGTTAGAATTTTAAGGAGAATGACAGGGAAAAGCTTAGATTGTTTTATTATTATTTTATTTATTTATTTATTTATTTTAGAGACAGAGAGACAGAGCATGAGTAGGGAAGGGGGACAGAGGAAGAGAATCTTCAACAGGCTCTAAGCTCAGCCTGGAACCCAACACAGGGCTCGAACCCATGACCCTGGGATGCTGGGACCACCACCTGAGCTGAAATCAAGAGTGGATGCTCAACTGATGGGGCCCCCAGGTGCCCCAAAGATAGGACTGTTTTGAACAGCCTGTTAGTGAAAATATGGATGTTAATGGCTCTGCTAGTGAGAACTCAGAATGAAGTAAAGCCCAGGGTGAAGAAAAAATGAAGACAGTCTTAGAGAATACTTAAATTATCATCAGTAGACTGTTAAAAGAACAAAGACATGAGTGCTTAGAAGAAGATGAGGAAAATGTTACTGGGAATCACCAGAAAAGGGATCCTTATTACATAGCAGTTGCTTAGCTGGACTGTTTCCTGATTTTGTGTGTACGTGTGTGTGCGCGTGTGTTTGAGAGAGAGCGCGCGCGCTAGTATGAGTAGGGGAGGGGCAGAGAGAGAGGGAGGGAGAGCGCGCGCGCTAGTATGAGTAGGGGAGGGGCAGAGAGAGAGAGGGAGGGAGAGCGCGCGCGCTAGTATGAGTAGGGGAGGGGCAGAGAGAGAGAGGGAGGGAGAGCGCGCGCGCTAGTATGAGTAGGGGAGGGGCAGAGAGAGAGGGAGGGAGAGCGCCGCTAGTATGAGTAGGGGAGGGGCAGAGAGAGAGAGGGAGACAGAGAATCCCACACAGGCTCCACACTCCACACGGAGTTCGATGTCACAACTGTGAGATCATGACCTCAGCCAAAATCAAGAATTGGATGTTCTAACCAATTGAGCAACCCAGGCATCCTGCCGTTTCCTAGTTTTATGTGGCAAGCAGAACTTACAAGCGATGGACTTCCACACTGTTGAAGAAAAATAAATTTCATGACACTTGTTAAAGCAGGCTGTCACTAAAGATGGGCTGTGAGAGACTGAGCTAAATGAAGAGATTGAGCAGCGGGGAGGTCAGTGGTGGAAAATTACTAAGAGGAACCATTTAAGGGTATGGGATTCTGGCTCAACTAACTTGACAGGATTTTTGCTGAAGAGGGCTAACAAAGGGTGGGGATGAGGAATTTGATCAGATATCAAGGGTCAGAATTTTTACTAAACTGACCCAGCAGTATTCTTGCTAAAACTGAACTAAATGGGCCAAGTACAGAGCTCAAGGGCAAGGCCTAGTCAAAACAGGACTGAGGAGCCCGACTAACGTTAGGTCGTTAGGTCGCAGGAGAGAATTTGTCAATATTTAGCTGAGGGGATTTTCAAGCAGATTGTTGAAGGTGAAGCCTGGTTCCTTCTTGCTGCTTGTAAGTAAAATGTGAGAAAAAAGAGATACATTGAAGAAAGGCTGTTAAGGAAAAAGGAATTCGGGCTTGGCTTGAGGGTTTAGGAAATTTTCATCCTATTCAGATCATCAAAGATGCTAAAATTACGAGATTCGCTGTCCTGAAAGCAGACTCTGAGAGAAAGCCAAGAGCGTGGCTGGATAACCTAGTGGTAGCGCCCCAGAAGGACAGAAGGACGGAGAATTCAGTGAAGAGCAGGCATCTGACCCATGGACTTCCTCAGCCACCTCAGCGAAACCCTGGAATAAACCTGGGACTCTCCAGGACAGATCTGTGGAGAGGCCTCTGGCTTCACGGAGTGAATCCCTGAGACACGCATGGGGACTCGCAGGGAGCCTGGCCGGGACCCTGCACGGCCGTGGGGGAAGCTGGAAGGAAACAAAGAGTGGCTGCCCAGCCGTCAGACTCCCCCGTCCCCCAGGTATGAGCGAGCCTGAGGGGACGACTCGATTGCAAGTAACTGCTACTTTTTATGAAGAAAGAAAGGGGACCCGGGGGTGGAGTCAGGGGCCCGAGGGCAAAGGTGCAAACACAGAAGGTGAATTCATGAGCACAGATGCTTATGCCCGGGCCCTAAAACCTAATGGAGTTCGCCAAGTTGGATTTCTAAAGTGATCCAACCAGTGAGTCCTTTTCCCCTTCCGTTTTCTCCTCTTCGGAATGGGGATGTCAATAAATGGTACCCTGCACCTGTCCCAGCCTGGTACTTCTTGTTTTCTAGTTTCACATGCCCCAGACTGACCGGAATCCAGGAGTCGCCAGAGCATGCTCTTTGAGTATAATGCAGTCTAACTAGAAATCATTTACAAAACGGTAACAATTTCCAAACTTAGAAATTAACCAGCATACCTCTAACCAGCTCACAGATTCAGGGGAAAAAAAATCCTAAGGACAATAAAAAAACATTAAACTGAATGAAAATAAAAACATTATATATATCAAAATTTGTAGAACACAGTTAAAGCTAAGCATTAAGAAGAAAATCTGCAGCACTAAAATGCTTATATTAAAAAGAGGAAAGTCCCAAATAAATATGCTAAGGTCTCACCTCAAAGTACTAGAAAAAGAACAAACTAAAACTGAAGTAGGCAGAAAGTAATAATAAAGATCACAGAAATCCACAAAAGTGAAGCAAAAAATAGACAAAAACCAGTGTTTTGGGTGAAGATTAATAAAACGGACAGACCTCTAGGAAGCCCAAAAAAAGAAACAAAAGAGAGAAGATAGAAATTACTAACATCAGTACTGACACATGAGGTAAAACTACAAACCTACAGACCCTGCATTCATCAAAATGACTCTGCACACCTAAGTCTGACAACTGAAACAGAATTACCACAGTTCATCCAATATGAAATAATGTGAATAGGCCTGTAATTACTAGGTAGATGGAATTTAATTTTTTATTTTTTTATAGTTTATTGGCAAGTTGGTTTCCATATAACACCACATGCTCTTCCCCACAAAAACCCCCCAAAGAGAAATCTCCGTCTCGGCAGCTCAGTCAGTTAATGTCCAACTCTCAATCCCAGGATTCCGGGATTGAGCCCAGGCTGAACATGGAGCCTGTTTAGGATTCTCTCCTTCCATCTCCCTCTGCCCCTCCCCCACATGCACATGCACGCAAGAACGTGGGTTTTCTTTCAAAAAAAAAAAAAAGAGATCTCTAGGTTCAGATGATTTCACCAAAGAATTCTACTAAACTTTGGTTTAAAGAAAATTTAACTCCAATTTACACAATGTCTTCTAAAAACTAGAAGAAAATACACATTCTAATTCATTCAATGAAACCAGTGTTCCCCTGATATTAAAACAAAACAGTAAAGAAGGAAAACCACAGATTCATATATCTTCCGTGACTATAGATACAAAAATTCTTTTTTGCTGTTTATTTTTTAAATTTAAATCCAAGTTAGTTAACATACAGTTTAATAATGGTTTGAGTAGATGCAAAAATTCTTAAAATATTAGCAAACAGAATTCAGCAATGTAGAGAAAGAATTATATACCATAACCAAATGGTGTTTATTCCAGAAATGCAATGCTGGGTCAGTATCTGAAATTGGCCAATGCAATCATCCTATTAAGAGAAACAGCACATGATTATATCAATAGATACAGAAAAGGCCTTTGACAAAATTCAATATCCATTCATAATGAAAACAAGATAGAATAGAGGAACATTTCAATCTGATAAAGAACATCTACAAAAAACCTATAGATAACAGTATGCTTAATGATGAAAGCCTAAATCGTTTAACCCTAAGGTCAGGAAAAAAGAAGTATATGTACTCTAACCACTTACAATCAACAGAACTGGAAATTTTGGCAACACAGTCTACATAAAAATCCCAATAAATCTACTCATGCACACACGAAAGTTCTACAACTAATAAGTGAGTTCAGTAAGGTCACAAGATCTAAGGACAACATACAATTATCAGTATTTCATACAGTAGCAATTAGTATGTGGAAACCAAAATTAAAAATTCAATACCATTTAAAATTGTTCTAAAAAGTGAAATATGTAGTTGCATATTTAACAAAAAATGTACAGGGTTTGTATGCTGAAAACCATAAAACGCTACCGAACGAACCAACACTGTAAAATGAGAGACATTCTGTGCCTATAAGTGGACAAGCCCAACACAGCATGTCCATTCTCTCCAAATTTTGAGATACAGATTTAATATATTTTCTACCAAAATCCCAGAAATGCATTTTTGTAGATGTGGAATTCTGAAGAATAAAGTGGGCATAATTGTTCTGCGTTTAAAACTTACACAGGTAGGGCGCCTGGGTGGCTCAGTTACTAAGCATCTGACTTTGGCTCAGGTCATGATCTCACAGTTTGCGAGTTCTGGTCCCACTCTGGGTAAACGTGAGCCCTCCTTTAGGTAAAACACAAGCCCCAGGTGAGCCCCACTTCTCTCTCTCTCCCTCCCTCTCTCTGCCCTTCGTGGGATTCTCTCTCTTTCCCTCACTCGTGTCCTCTCTCTCTCCCTCAAACACACACACACACACAAAACAAATTTATATAGCTAAAATCATAAAGACTCTGTGGCTTTGGCAGAGGGATAAACTCATAAATCAATGGAACAGAATAGAAAACGCAGAAATAGTTCCATATATATACTACCAACTGGTTTTTGATCGTGGTGCTATGGCAATTTAACGGAGGAAGGATAATCTTTTTAACTAATGGTGCTAGAGAAATTGAGTAGCATAGAAAAAAACAAACTCGGCCTAAAATCCAAACCTAATATAAAACATTAATTAACTTGAAATGAATCATAGATTTAAATGTAAAACTATAAAACTTTTAGAAGACAACATGAGAGAAAAACTCTGGTAGCTACAGATTGAGGAGGATTTCTTAGGCATGATCCCAAAATATAGATCTATAACAGACAAAATTGATATATTGGAGTGCATCAAAATTAAAACCTTTTGTTCTGTGAAGCACCCTACTTGAAAGTGAAAAGACAAGTGACAGACTGAAAAACATATGCAAACCACAATTTTGACAAAGGACTCATACCTAGAATATGTCAAGAACCCTCAAAGAATGACATTAAGAACACAAAAAATTCAATTAGAAAATGAAAAAAAAATCATAAAGAGACATTTCACTAAAGAGTATAACAATGGTAGGTAAGCACATACAAAGAGATTCAAGGTCACTGATATTAGAGAAACTAAAATTAAAAAAAATAGGAACAGTATGAAAGACTGGTGAGGATGAGGAAAGTCTAGTTCTCTTGTACATGGCTGGTGAGAATGTAAAATGGTACCATCACTGTGGAAAATAGTTTGGCAGACTCTTTAAAACACTAAACATATACCACATGATCCAGCAATTTCACTTCTCGGTGTTTATTCCAAAGAAATGAAAGCTTATGCTTGCTGAAAAGCCTGTATTGAATTGTTCATAGAAGTTTTATTTGTAATAGTTCCAAACTGGACACAACCAAAGTGTCCCTCAATAGGTGAACCGTTCAATTGATGGCGGTACATTTGTATGATGGACTCAGAAATAAGGGGGAAACTGCTGCTGCATGCAACACCTTGGGTAGATATCAAAAACATTATCATTAGTGAATAATGCCAACCACCAAAGGTTAACATATTGTGTGACTCCATTTCTGGAACATTCTTTACATGACAAAATTAGACATGGAGAACAGATTAGTGGTTATTAGAAGTTAGGGATGGGGCAGTGTGGCTGTGATTACAAAGGAGGTGGTCAGTGGAAGATCTTGGTGGGGATACAATAGTTTTATGCCTTAACTGGACTGGTGGCTACAGGAATCTCCGCACGTAATAAATTATGTAGAGTTACCCGAACAGAAACAGTATCAGCAAGATGGCAGACTCGGAGGCCCCAGCCCCCCATTGCTGCCCCTGCCCTCCACAAAACCAGAGACTGAACAACTAGGCCTGGAAAAAAACAGCTTTGGGACAGTTTCAGTGTACAATTAAGAAGCTGCAGCAAACTGCTGGAGCATAAAAACCAAGAGCGGCTGTATAGAAAGTGTAGGAAGCGTTTTACTGCGTCAGCCTCACGCCCTAGCCCAGCGCAGCACTGCGTGGAGAGAGCTCTTCAGTTGCAACTCCTCGTGGGGGTGCGGGTGGAGTGGTGGGAGCAGGACCCCAGCAGCCCTCACCACTGCAGCAGACGCCCACCACCTTTGCCCACGAGGCCGACCCCACCGAGCCGCCTGAAGAGTGGGCTGCTGACCCCACCCTCTCCCAACGGGAGCTGCTCTGAGCTGCTCTGTACCGGCTACTCCTACTCAGCCGAGCCATTTGGGGCATGAGAAAGTGCGGTAAAACTGCTAACTCCGAGTCTCAAAATCCAGTGTCTCTGGATGTAGCATGCGTCCACTTTCTCTGAGGTTTTGGCCCCTCCTCAGGGCGCTGTTGGGTAAACAAGTTTTGTTTTGTTTTGCTGCCCCTTAGGTCCAGGGTCCTCTCTTTCATTCCCATTCTCAGGAGGGCTTGGAGGGTTATTTTTGTGTAAGCAAAGTTTCGTGTCTGCTTTGCCACAATAACTTTACCTCTTGAACAGGCAAAGAGCCACTTGGCTACCTGCTAAAACAGATTAAGAGGGCACCTGGGTGGCTCAGTGGGTTAAGCGTCCAGCTTCCGGCTTCGGCTCAGGTCATGATCTAATGGTTTGTGGGTTTGAGCCCTGCACCGGGCTCTGTGCTGACAGCTCAGAGCCTGGAGCCTGCTTCAGATTCTGTGTCTCCCTCTCTCTCTCTGACCCTCCCCTGCTCGTGCTGTCTCTCTGTCTCTCAAAAATAAATAAAAAAACATAAAAAAATAAAAAAAAAACAGATTAAGAAAATACGGAAAAGTTGTGACATAAAAATAGAAACAATTAGTTCAGAGATACAGCTCATCTTTCAGCCCTTTAATTAGAAACTGAAGGAAGCCAAGAAAATAAAAAGTCCTCCAGACTATGACAATCTAGAGGTGGCTTACCATTGAGGCCAAAAATTCTCCATCATTGTTAGAATATCATTATTTAATTTCCTAGTAATAATTTTAGATTTTAAGAGTGGTCTAAATAAAAATATTCCTGAAAAGAAACAAAGCTAATTTTATATATGAGGCATCTTGGTATGAATTCCTTTATCTCATGGTCTTTCTAGCTGAGTTCTGGGTCCAACAGGACCCACTGTAGAGAAGCAGAGAAAAGGCTGGGCCACAGGACGACACACATGGCAGGTGTGGACGGGACTCTAGAGGGACCCCACAGAGCCGCAGGCAGCGTGAGCGCACGGTTTCCTGAAATTGCAACACTCGTCTCCATCACACACTGATTTACAGTCAGTCCCAGGAGCAGGGGCGGTGGAAGCGGGGGTGGGGTGGGAGACAAGCATTTTGCTTTGGGACTGCCCTTATCACTTGGCCATGACCTTCAAATTGGGCAACATCGAACACTGTTCCAGAGTATTTGGTGTTGACCAGACTCTTTAAATGTCTCCTTGAAAGGACGCGGAATTTAAATCACATTCTGATTTATCCAGCATTTAGTCAGCATCTAAAAAGAATGGTGTCACTTATTTAGGAACAAAGGTTTGCTTTAGGATTTTTCATTTAAAAGTTTTTGTTTTGTCCTAATAATGGATTTGTTGTCACAACTCCTATTTTTAATATTGATTTTGGCAAACTATTCCATTCAGTGGGATTTAAAAAAAAAAAAAACACTCTATTTGGAGACTATTTGGTTCTAGCCAATTCCTCATAATTACGGTGTCGACATTATCAACCTATTTAGAGCAGCTTAAATATACACACATACACAGTAACTTCATGTCTAGTATGAATCACTAAGGCAAACTCTCAGATGGTTTGACCTCATAGCAATAGCTACGCACACTATGAATTTTAGCTCTGAGATAAGGTACTAGAATCAATGACACATGAACAGAAATGAACATGGGTCCCCACTGTCTGATGCAGGACTGGCAGCATCTGGTCTCACACTTTCCTACACGTAGCTCCTCTTACCCCTTTGGTCCTTTCCGTTCTAGCTACAAGAGAATAATCAGCACTCGCTGAAAACGCCCTATGAATTTTCTATTTCAATGATATCTTTATACTGTTCCCTTCCTAAAATGACTGGTTTCATCATCTTTGTAAAGTAAAAATTCTATCTAAATTTCAGATCTTGATTCAAATTTGACTTCTGCCATAGAGCACTGAACCTTTTTATTATGTCATGAGCCATTTTCTTCATTGTATTACTTTAATACAAGTTTATTAAGAAAGCAGTAATGTCACACATTGTTGTAGATCTTCAGCATCTATCATAGTTTGCCAGAAAATGTTCATTGAATTTTCAATCTTCTTCAAAAATGTAAAATTTAAATAAAATTTAAAATATTATTATCTGTAATTTTGATGCATGTAGTTTATAAGCAGAATTGTTAATGAAGAGAAAGCATCTACGCTTAAAAGAATTAAAGTCACTATTTCCTGCACACAGTAATTTAGAAATATTTTCCTAAAAGAAATTCCTTTTAATATTACTTGGCAATTAAAAAGAATGAAATCTTGCCATGTGCAACAAGTGTATTATGCTAAGCAAAATGAGTCAGAGAAAGACAAATATATGATTTCCCTCATATGTGGAATTTAAGAAACAAAACAGATGGACGTAGGGGAAGGGAAGGAAAAATAAGGTAAAAACAGAGAGGGAGACAAACTGTGAGAGACTCTTAAATACAGAGAACAAACTGAGGGTCAGGGGAAGGGTGGTGGGTGGGGGATGGGCTAGATGGGTGAGGGACAAATCGGAGGGCACCTCTTGGGATGAGCCCTGGGCACTGCAAGTATGTGATGACTCACTAAACTCTACTCCTGAAACCATTATCACACTAAAGGCTAAGTAACTTGAATGTAAATTTTAAAAATTCCTTTTGGTGAGAATTTTTAAATATCCCTTTTACTGGAAAAATCTCCAATATTCCGTCCATGTTAAATCTATTGTATTTGCCGAGTTACAATCAATAATCCATCTGCCAAACATGAGGAGCTCCCAGATGACTTCCAAGGTAACGTTCAATTTTAAAATTTTTGTCCCAGTATTCCATAATTTCACCTTCTGGTTTACATATAGTTGCACTAAAATATGTGCTCAAGAAGGTAAGGGACTTTGCCGACCTGCTACCTGCTCTATCTCCCATGCCCAGCATGTCTTACATCCTAATAAATACTTAGTGAACGGATTTGTCCTCCCTCCCCTAGAAGTTTATATATTATGGACATTCGACTCAATGTATTTTCTGTGGGGCACCAATCATGAGCAGGCCACTGTAGTATGTTCTAGGCTCCTATTAACCTTCTAACAAGCTATTTGGAAAGGCTCGCCAACAAATTAAATATGAACACCGCTGTAAAAGAAATTAAAAACAAAATAATATGGAAAAGGCAATATAAAAGAATGAGAAGGATCAACTGATTTGCCTATATGACCCTGACTAAATGGAGAATGGGAGATATCAATAGTTTTTAATTCTCTCACTGCCCTTCCTCCCTCGGCCCCCCCCTCCTCTCCGTCACCTTCCTTCTTCTTAGAAAGATTTACAGATTTGTTTGTAGACACAATTCTCATGGTACCAAGGAATAAGAAATATAGAAATAAATACACTTCCAATATTTCTCTCCACCAGTAAAAGACCGCGATTAACATATTTTAAAGTTATATGCCATTATTCTTCAAGTTTGTAATTAGTTTATGTGTAGCTAAGCCTCGGTATATTAAGAAAAAATCTAAAAATGGATCTGAATCCAGATCGGAGATGAGAGTTATATTTCTTTTCTTAAGTATTAACAATCTCTGAAAATTGAATAATCTACTTTTTCTATTTATTAGTGCTTGGATACCCCTGAGCAAAGTGATAATGAAAACTTGGAAAAAGAAGGAGAAGTTGAAAGTTTTTATGGATATAGAGTATCTTAAAATGCTGTTTGTCAATAAAATATCCTCATTATATCTATTATTTTAGCAGCTTAACATATACAAATACATGGATTCTTACAGTTGCTAAATAGACCAATCTGTTCTGTAAACTGTTATTCTAATTAAAAAGACAGTAAAACCTTGGTTTGTGTGCATAGTTTGTTCCAAAACATGCTTGTAATCAAAAGCACTTGTATATCAAATGAATGTCCCCATAAAAAATAATGGAAACTCAGGTGATTTGTTCCACAACTCAAAAATATTAATGTTAAAATGATTATAATACTGTAACATAATACAAAATAATAAGGAAAATACAAAATATAAAGAAAAATAAACTAACCGGCACTTACCTTTGAAAACCTTCGTGGCTGAGGTGAGGGAGAGAAGAAACAGGATGGTGATTATGTAGGTCGACTTTCACTATCACCAACGGCATCACTGCTGTCTAGTGGCTCAATAGAATCTTTTTCTTTTCATGCAACCTTACCAAGGAACCTATCCAATGACACTTGCTTTTGTCTCCTTTTGAGGATTTGTGGAAATGTAACATTGCTCTGTTTAAACAGATTCATTGCTCACACTGCTACAGCTCTATTCGAATGGTGCTTTTCTATAAAATTGTGCACGTTTACACATCTACCTAATCTTGTTTGAAGTAAGGGATTCCTCTGCTTTTTCCTCCTCCTCCTCCTCTGCGATCTTGCTAATTTGGGGGCTCACATACCTTGTCTGTACTTCTCAACTTCTCAATTTCCTTCTTAACTTCCATTGTAATCATCTCCTTCTTACCGTCTTTCATTCAACCTTTTCCTGCAGGGGGGGTCACTGTATACGCTCCCAGGGATGTTGACTACAGCACAGTATTAATAAATCGTGTCATCTACTGTATGTAACGTAACTGGCAATAAGGCAGCAGAGGAAAGGGTCTATAACTGCAGGCAGCCTGACCTAGAATGAGGCAAAGCCTTCCTAAGCTCACTCTTGTATGCGAAAGCAAAGGACTGTCCATAGATGCTTCGAAGTGGCAAAAAATACACTAGTGTCAACTGTGAGCACTTTCCAACGTCCTGAAAAATCACAGATTTCTGGCAAACATGGTTGGGGCGAGAGGAGGAGGAGGAGAAGAACCACCACCGCTGGCTCAGTTGGGATCTCCTGATGTTTGGCCTCGCGTACTACTCCTTTGCAAGGCATCACTCACTTATCAACTTAAAGTTTATTAGAAATGTTTGCTCCTCTTGCGGAATACTCGCAAGTCAAGGTTTTACTATATTCATATTTGAGTTCCAGAAAGTAGTCTGTTTTGCAAAATTTGAAACCAAGAAACAATGTAAATTTCATCATAAGGAAACGTTTTAACTTGTACTTTTAAAGCTATCACAAAGAGGTAAAGTCTGACATACGGAGGGAAAACAAATTCCAGGGTGAGAGAAAAAGGAGGCAAAGATACACCCAAAGTACATTTTTTTCAATTGTTTAAGATGAAGCAGTAAAAGTTTTTTTGTCCTATCCAAAAGCAACAAAATGCACATTCTTTTCAAGTGCACATGAAGCATTTTCCAAGATAGGTCATATATTAGGCCATAAAACAAGTCTTATTAAGTTTAAGAGGATTGAAATAATATCAAATACCTTTTCTGACCACAGTGATATGAGACTAAAAATGAATTAAAGGAAACAGAAAAACCCACAAACATGTGCAGATTAAAACAACACGTACCAACCAACCAGACGCCTTTTCAAAGAATAAAAAACCTCTCGGATTTGTACCATGCTAAAATACAGAGGGTGCAGCAAAAGCTTTACGAGAAGTAAGTTCACAGCAATAAACGCCTACCTCAAAACACAAGAAAATTCTCAAATAAACAATCCAAGTGCACTAATTACCCTGAAGAAACTAGAAAAAGAAGAACAGAAGAAATCCAATTGGTTAAGAAGTAACAAAATAGCAAAGAGCAGAAATAGCCACTAAAAACACAATTGAAAAGATAAATGAAATTAAGAGAAGGTTCTTTGTAAAGGTAAACAAAACTGACAAAGCTTTAGCTAAACTCACCAAGGGAAAAAGAGTACTTCAGTAAGATAAAATCAGAAATAAGAGATGTTACAACTAACAGCACAGAAATACAAAGTATCATAAGACACTATAATAAATGATGATATGCTCACAAACTGAATAACCTAGAACAAATGGATAAACTCCTAGAAACATACAACCTACCAAAAATAAATCAAGATGAAATAGAAAATTTGAACAGACCAATTACTAGCAAGAAGATTATACAGGTAATCAAAAACCTCTCAACAAAGCCTAGGATGCGACAGATATTGTTTGTGAATTCTACCAAACATTCAAAGAAGAATTAATGCCAATCCTTCTCAAACTCTTCCAGAAAATAGTTGAGGACAGAACCGTTCCAAATCCATTTTACAAGGCCAACATTACCCTGATACCAAAACCAGACAAGGATTCCACAACAAAAGAAAATTACAGGGCAATATCTCTGATGAACACTGATGGAAAAAATCTTCAACAAATTATTCGCAAACTGAATCCAACAATACATTAAAAGAATCATACACCATGACCAACTGGGATGAATTCCAGGGATGCAAGGATGGTTCAACATCCACAAATCAGTCCACATGATACACTACATTAACAAAATGAAGGGTAATACTTGTATGATCCTCTCAACAGCCACATAAAAAGAATTTGAAGAAATTCAATGTCCATTTATGATACAGACTCTCAACAAAGCAGGTATAAGAGAATGTACCTTAACATAATATACACCATATATGAGAAGCCCACAACTAATACCATACTCAAGAAAAGCCAAGAGCTTTATGGGGCACCTGGGTGGCTCAGTTGGTTAAGTGTCCAACTTTAGCTCAGGTCATGATGTCACGGTTTGTGAGTTCAAGCCCCAGGCTCTGTGCTGACAGCTCAGAGCCTGGAGCCTGCTTCTGGTTCTGTGTCCCCTTCTCCTTCTGCCCCTCCCCACTCATGCTCTGTGTATCTCCCTCTCTCAGAAATAAAACAAACACTAAAAATTTTTCCAAAGAAAGAAGTTCAAGAAGACAAGGATGCTTGCTGCTTTATTCAGCACAGTATTGGAAGTCTGAGCCAGAGCAATTAGTCAAGAACTAGAAATAAAAGGAATTAAAAAATGGAAAGGAAAAGGAAAAGCTGTCACTATTTGCTGATGACATATTATTTACAGAAAATGCTAAAGACCCTATTAAAAGTATTAGAATAAATTAATTTAGCCAAGTTGTAGGATACAAAGCCTATAACACCCAATTCTGTTGCATTTCTGTATACTAATAATTAACTATCAAAAGTGGAAATTAAGAAAAGCATCCATTTACAACTGCATCAAAAAGAATAAAATAAATTTAAACAAGGAGGCAAAAGACCCAGATATTGAAAACTCTAAGACATTAATGAAATAAATTGAAAAAGATACAAAAAAAAATGGAAAGATATTCCATACTCATGGATTCAAAGAATTAATACTGTTAAAATCTCATGTTACCCAAAGCAATATACAAATGAAATGCTGTCTGTATCAAAATTCCAATGGCATTTTTCATAGAAATAGAACAATCCTAAAATTTGTATGGAACCATAAAATAATGAAATAGCCAAGGCAAATTTGATAAAGAAAAAAACTAGAGGCATCACACTCCTAGATTTCAAATTATATTCCAAAGCTATAGTAATTAAAACAGTATCGTGTTGGCAGAAAAACAAATACACAGATCAACAGAACAGAGAGTCCAGAAATAAACTCACCCATAAGTGGTCAATTTATGACAAAAAAAAAAAAAGAAAGAAAGAATATACAGTGGATAAAGGACGGTCCCTTCAGTAATGGTGTTGGCAAAATTGTATAGTCACATTCAGAAGAACGAAACTGGACCGTTATCTCACACCGTACACAACAATAAACTCAAACGGATTAAAGACTTGAACATAAGACCTGAAACCATAAAGCTTCTAAAAAGAGAAAAGGTGGTAAGCTCCTTGAGAGAGGTCCTAGCAGTGATGTTTGAATCTAAGATCGATTGCACAAGCCACAGAAGGAAAAGTAATAGTGAGTGGGACTCTGGCAAACTGGAAAGTTTCTGCACAGCAAAGGAAACCGGCAGCAACTGAAAAGGCAACTTACTGAATAAAAGACAGTATTTGTAAATCATTACTGATAGGCCTAATATCCAAAATATAGTTTAAAAACTCATACAACTTGGGGCACCTGGGTGGCTCAGTCAGTTAAGCATCCGGCTTCGGCTCAGGTCATGATCTCACGGTTTGTGGGTTTGAGCTCCACATCAGGCTCTGTGCTGACAGCTCAGAGCCTGGAGCCTGCTTCGGATTCTGTGTCTCCCTCTCTCTCTGACCCTCCCCTGCTCACACTGTCTCTCTCTGTCTCTCAAAAATAAATTTAAAAAATAAAAAAATTAAAAACAAACTCATACAACTCAACAGGGATAAGGGGCTAATATCCAAAATATATTTAAAAACTCATACAACTCAATAGTGAAAAACCTCCACACAATCCAATTAAGAAATGGACAGATCTGTTATTCTAAAGAAGACACACAGATGGCCAACAGGTACATGAAAAGATGCTCTGTATCACTAATCATCAGGAAAGGGCAAATCAAAATCACAATGGGATATCACCTTACACCTGAAAAACGGCTATTATGAAAGGTTGTAATACACACATATACCCCCCCCTTCAAAAAAATAAAAGAAAGGCTATGAACAACATCAACAACAAAACCCTAGAAATAACAAGTGTTAGCAAGGATGTGAAGAAAAGCAAACACTTTACCGTGCTGATGGGAATGTATGTAATCAGTACAGCCACTGTGGAAGAGTATGGAGGGTCCTGACAGAATTAAACAGAGAAGCACCGTATGATTCGGCAATTCCACTTCTGGGTATTGATTCAAAACAAGTGAAAACAGTAACTTGAAAAGATGTATGCACCCCCATGTCCAATGAAGCATTACTTACATTAGTGAAGACCTGGGAACTATTTAGGTATCCACCAGTGGATGAATGGATAAAGTAATAGTGGTATATGTATACAACAGAATATTATTCATCCATAAAAAAGTAAATTGTGCCATTTGTGACAACGCAGACGGATCTCAAGGGTATGATGCTAAGTGGAAGGAGTCAGACAAAGACAGACACCTTGTGTGATCTCTTACATGGGGAATCTAAAAAATGATAAATAAATTAAAAAGAAAACAAGCTCACAGAGAACACATTGGTGGTAGCCAGAGGTAAGGGGTGGGGGTGGGTAAGAGAAATGGGTGAATGTTTTTTAGTCTAAATAAGTTGAAGAAAAGAGCACTTATGTTATTACTTCCAAATTGTTATTTCTTATATTTGATTATTTCATATATTTAAATGCATATAGCAATAAATAAAGTCATGATAATGTCCTTCTTTCACTGAATGTCAATTTACTTAGTAATAGAATGGATATTATACACCATTTTAAATACCATTTGGCAAATTTAATATTACTTTAGTATACAATTGTAGTGTTTGACAAATGTAAGTAACGCTAAGACTTCTCAACTTAGCTGATCCAAGGGACTATCTGTATAGCTCGGTAAGTATAATGACGTCTTCCCAGCCAGCAGAAAAAGAGCTGATGTAGCGATCAATTGTCCATTATACTGGACAATTGGACAATATGATTATAATGTCCAGTATAATGGACAATTGATTCCTACATCAATACTAAATAGGTTATTTCAGTAAAAAAGAAATGAGGCCTAAACCAATTATTTAAACGTTGCTGATATATTTATGTATAAGAGGGATCTCTACATAGAAATAATATATATGTACACATATCATGGTTCATAAGTACTAGAGAGTAATTCTCTAATTAAAATTCATTCCTAATTGCATATAGTCTGGAAAAACAAGTTTCATTTTTAATAATAAACAGGGCAAGAATTTCTCAAGTATCCACTAAAGAATAGGACCAATGACTTTGGGAAAGTACAATTTTATTTTTAACATTTTAATGGTTAGTGAATTTGAGAAGCTAAAAGCAACTCTTCTGCTTTCCCGTATTTTTCTATGACGACTTTTGGTGGAGGGCGGTGGTTCGACACAGCAAGGCATGTGTGTTATTTACATTTTCTGTCTGGTCTCATAGTTGTATTCTTTGATGTTCCAAGTTTTCTATTTAAGATTCCCATTATAACTTTATCACAGCTTTTAAAAAACACATTTGGAAATTTCAGAAAGTATAGAATAGCTTGAAAAGGCTGCAAAAATTATTGGAGTCTGATCAACTTGGCATTCTGGCTAGGTAGTTCCTATGGTGGAAATTAAGAAAATAAACCGCTGCTAAACACGCAGGCCCCATAAAGCACAGGGGTGCACCACTGTGGGCAGCTTCTCAGTATGGAAAGGGTTGTCTTTGCAGGCACCCCCACAACCACAAACGCCGTCTTCGCACGTGAGCAACGACAGCAACGAAACATCGCTGTATTATGACTGAGGGGTTGACAGAGGCCCATCAAGAAAAAACACTGGGGGGGGTACCGTTGTCTCACAAGGGGATCAGAGCACAGGCACTGGGAACACAAGGAATGGAGTGTTTTAACCAAATGAAGCCTATTTTTTACCCAATTTCATATGAATCATACCCACTGAAAAATAACATGTGTATTGAAAATGTGCATTTCATGAGTAGAACCAATGGTTATCCAATTTTAGCATTCATCAGAATCGCCCAGAAAATCTACTAAATTAGGGCAAGGTCCCATGAATTTGCACAGCCAGTAAAGTTCCCTTTTGATTTGATGCCTCCGATCCTGGGCCACATTTGGAGAACCACTGGTTTAAACAGAGTCTTTTTCACTTTTCTTTAGAGAATAGCTACGTCTATGTTGTCACAGGGCTCTTGATCTTTAATTTTGACTATAATGTAGCTCAATAGGTGAAGTAATCATAAGTGGATTCCACAACAGTGAAATACAGTACCAGGGAGAAATTTCGTAATTAAAAAAAAAGTGCTAATGGCTACAGACAACGATACATGTTAGAAGAAGCCTTTTCACTCCTCAGCTCTACTACTGCTTTCTGGTTTGTCAGTTTGTAAATTTCATAGACATTACTTCTCTGGAATGTAGGGGGTTAAGCTTTCTCCCTCACTTTCAAGTACGAGTTCTCCTCTGCAAAACATCATCTTCCCAACAAAATACATTTATGTTTCTTTAAATCAATAAGGAAATGTTGATACGTTTTGTTTTTCAAACAGAAAAACAAATACCGTAAAACTAAACCTCTTTTAGAGTGAAAACTTTGTTTTTGTTGTGTTTTGGGGGTAGGGGTAGCTAGGAAGTGATGGACTTGCAACTGTACTGAAAATAGTACAAGGAAACAAAGTCATAGAACAAAACAGTTCCATATTTAGTAGGATTTAGTATTGGGTTTTCCCCAGACAGTGCAGGTTAACTGAAAGATAGAAGGAAAAATTTTCAGGCCTCACAGGCCAGCCTTGGCAAGATCAACCAAAACCAAAGCCTATTACACAACACAGGTGTTTGCAAGTAACCGGATGATTTGTTAATCTGGGCAATACAGGGAGACCTCAGATTCTGAACTCCTAGGATGTGACAGTACTTTGTATCCTGAATATGATTTAATAAATGTTTGTTGAATGACTTCTGCATTGAAGTAACAGCATTTCTGACATTACCAGGCTCCTACCTACCCACTACGCTGTATTCACAAATATTCACTTTGGTTATTTTCTGCTTAACATTAAAATGGAAACAACCTGGTATGGAGAATTAGGTTGTTTTAACAAGGGTTACTCTGCTGTTTGTCAGGACCAGACTTGCTGCAACAGTAATCCTGTAATCTAGTAATCTAGTAATCTAGTAATCCTAAATAAATCTCTAAACAAGTCTACATGATGGAATAATTTAAATTGTCCATTCAACAAACGCAGAGTATCAACATTTCAGATATACTATGCCCTGGAAGCAATAGCGAACACAGTGGCCATGTGCCCAGACTCTGTGGATTATAAATTAGTAGGAAGATACATACTCACCAGAACCAAACTATATATGAAACATGCGAAATGGAGGCATAATCACAAATGGTCTGAATGATAGGGACGGGTTGGTACCATGAGATGTATGTACCATGGGAGATAGAGTTGCTGGTTTATTTAATTGTTCAACTAGTAACCCACAAAAATACCACAGAGTCCTGTTTATTAACAGAATACTTGCTAGTAGTCTTATGAAACATCATCTATGGTCAACTTTAATGTAGTAGAGTAAGAGGAGGAAAAAAGGTCTAGAACCCTGAAAAATTCACAGCAGCATAGAGAAAATAAACGAAAGAGGGGGAAAAAACCCAGGGAAACTTTCATAGCAGTTGAACGATTTTAACGATTTTTCTCAATAATTTCTACCTAACTTGCTCATGGTAAGATATTTTCCTGTGCTAAAATTTCTGCCTGGAATAGCAGAAAGCTAATCCTGTAAGACTGTAACATGATCTCATCACTCATCACAGTTAGGAGTTTGCTGGAACCAGGCCAGGGGTCAAAGAAATCTGTGACCAGGGGCTCTAATCCGGACGGCAAGTGAATAGAGATTTTGTAGTTAGGAGCGAAATGTCCGCTGGGTTTGCATCTATGTTAAAGAACACAAAGTCCATTGGAGTAAAACAAAGTTGTTGGGATTGGTGACAGACCACCTTAGCAGCAACTTTGTTCTCATTCGCAGAATTTATTTCGCGAGGTCAGCACTGACCTTGCAAGCTCTCCTTTCACAAGTATGTTATTTAACCACTTTTGTACACAACCAGCTAAGGTGGGAAATAGGAACCTAGGCATCAGGTACCTCCAAATTCACCGCAGGTAGCCTATAAAGGTAGGCACCCTAAAACCACGGACAACCCGAAAATCAAAACCGGACAGCACGCGCACAACGCAAGCCTACTGGTGGGCTGGGGTGGCATCCACACGCAAAGCCTTATTAGTAGGAAAGGAAAACACTGGTACAAAAACTAAGACCTACTGACTTTTAGGCGTACTAAACCTCACTTCTCAGAGTGCCTAGCTCGCTTACCGCCCGGGTTCACGGGCAGCGTCTCCTCAGCCCTCCAGCCCTCAACTCCTTTCCCTTCGTCAACTTCCTAATCCCTCTTCCCGAAAACCCTTCCTCTCCGCCAGTGCGCTCGGGCACGTCTACGCACGCCACGAGAAACCCGCTCGGCACGCATTCCACCGTTCTCGAGTCCTCAATTCGCTAAAGGATGAACACGGTGGCTGTGCGAACAAGCCCAACTCCCGAGCCAGGCCGGGAACGCAGGGAAACGCGCGGGCCCGATGGCCGAAGCGTTACCACTGGGCGATGGGGAAAGTTCTAGACTCTTAGCGGTCGCCTGAAAGTGGCACAGTATTGTGAAAAGTCCTTGCTCTTGCGATAAATCGGCGAGCTCTATGCACAACAGCTCCTGCAGAGTCACCCCGCGGGGAAGAGCCCCCGAGTACGCCCCGACACCGAGATGTACGGTCCTGGGGCGCAGCCTAAGAGAATGGCCTCCCGGGGCCGAGCGCTCCTCCCTCCACTACAGCTCCGTCGGGACGGACCGCCTCTCAGCAACTCAGCCGCTCCGCGTCCTAACGCAGGGAAGGGGGCGAGAGGGGCGATACCCTGTTCTCGCGGGATCTCCTCAACCAGGGCCAGCCCTAAGTCTCCTCAAGGCCTCGCGTTGTTTGGGCGTGGGGGCGGAGCCACCCATGTGGGGGGTGGGGCGGAGCCGGATGGGGGCGTCCCCGAAGCCTTGTTGACTCCGGCGTCCTCCCGGAGCGCTTCTCGTGCCCTGCGCTCTGCGCATGCCTAGGTGCCCGACGCCTCCGGAGGCCGCGACGGTCGGGCTTCCCCTGCCGCGGGTCCGGGCCCCGCCCCTCCTCCGGGCTGCAGCGGCGGCGGCGGTGGTGGCGTTGTGGCAGCGGGGGCGGCGGGCGGCCGTGGAGCCCGCCGAGTCCTAGCGCCTGACCCTGCGCGGTGCTGCGGCGGGCCGGACCGAGCGTCTCGCCGCAGGTAACGCCGCTGCCTGCGGATTCGGGGTCGTGCGGGTCGGCTTGTCCCGCGTGCTGGAGCGTGGCGGCCGGGCGGGGAGGTCGGGGGCTGGGGAGTCCAGGGAGGCTGGAGGTTACGAAGGGGGCCGGGAGGTTGGGGGTCGGGGTCGGAAGGGTCGCCGGGGCCGCGAGTCGGTGACGGTGGAGGGAGTCTGGAGGAGAGGTCGAGGGGTGTGGGAGGTGGGGGCGGGTGGTCTTGGGGCTCTGACCCGTGCTCGGGGACCTGGCCTCCCGGACGCTGCGGTCCGGAGACACCCACGGGCCCCTTCGGGCCTTTTTAGTTCCACCCCGTGACTTTCTGTTGTTGTTTTGATTTGGAAGGAAGAGACTCCAGCCTACGTAGGCTCGGGGAAGCCTCGGGGATTGAGGCTGGGAAGGGATTTGAGAGGCTCGAGCAGGCGCTAACATTTTTGTTACTTTCTGTTTTTTTGTTAGAGCGTTTACTACTGTTCAAGCGTGGTGCCCGGTTTTTAGGATATTTGGAACCACTGGCGTAGAGAGGATCTCTGAGTAGAGCCAGCGGGAGTAATATTGCAAATCCAAGAATTTTTTTTAACTTCTAGTACTGTGTTTTTGTAGATTTTTTAACTGAAATCATAATTATGTTTTTAAAATTACACATTTGAAGAATTTGGGTACGGAGGAGAAAGTATAGTTTTACCACTGGTTATTTTGTGCCAGTTCTTTTTTTTTAATTAACAAAAGTATTACGTGCTCTTTAAGAAAAAAATTAACCAGCTAAACAATAAAGACGTCTGCTCCCCACCCCATTGCCCCCCATTTTCCTCCCTTACTACCCAGGGTAACCAGTCTACAAGTGTGGTGGTTCGCCATTGGGGATTTTTCTTTGCCTGTAAGTATGTTTAGCAAGAAAATCGGGATCATACATCGTATATACTTTTTATTGGCCAAGGATTCTCACATTTATTCCTCCATTTTATTACATACCTCATTCTTTATAAGAGCTTCATGTTGGTTTTTAACATTGTATCGAGTTTTTCTGTCATCTTTCAGCTATTATTAAATAGCTTTTAACAAGGGTTACAAGCTGCTATTTTGAAACATAATGTGGTAAAACTTTCAGATTGTCTAAGGCCAGATGGGGATACTTACATATTAGGCCAGTTAAGTAACATGTTTACACAGTGCTTGCCCGGAGCTCGGATGACTGCGTAAAGCAGGTTTCTAAAGTAGTTTCTGGTTTGTTTTTTGGTGAGTGCGTTTTTCAAGGTGAATTTAAATTCCGTATGGTCAGTTGCAAACAAATTCAACTCCTTAAACGTCAACCTGCTCCTGAAGGTGGCCTAGAAGTTAGAATTTCAAACAGGTTGAAAAACAAAAGGAAACCTCACAGCTGCCAGGGCCTGAATATTTTGATAGTAGGCCCTGGGGAGTAGGCTGGAGTGAGAGGGTGTCACTGCTTACTACTGAAGGAGACAGAAAGCTAGGAAATTCTCACCTTTTGTATTTCTGTGCACAGAAGTGCTGAAGGCTCTGTCGATCTAATCACTGGCATGTATTTACTAAAAATGTGCTGTGTCCATCCTCTTCCTGGCTTCCAGGGAAAACATAGACCTTAGTAAGATAATCACAAAGAAGTCTGGTTCTAAAAGCACAGGTATGCCCTGAAACCTTAGGCCCAATCTGTCATTTTTTTGGGAGCCGAGGCTGAAAAGAAGTGGAAGTATCTGTGGCCTTTTAATTCTAGTTGATGGTAATAATCTGCTTTTTCTTATTTACTTCTAACAACATAGGTGGCATTCCCCCAATCTGAGGATTGATAAACAGGCTCTGATAGAGGAACTTAGCTGCTCAGGATCTCATCACCTTTTTAGAGGTGGTGACTGCGTGAGATTCAGACTTAAGCCAAGAACTTGTGTTTTCTGCTCTGCTGTGTTGCCTTTCCTTAACGAACACCACCTTACAAAATTGTCCTTGTCCATCTTAGAGGTTTTCCCTCCTTTTGGGTTTAGAGATATTCCTTACAAAATAGAGACACGAGCATAATCGTATGCCTTGAAAAATAGTCTAAAAGTCAGGATGAAATTCTGGTATCCTTTTAGATGAGGTTTGTGGTGCTGTATTATTAAAATATACCCTGAGCTGATGTCATTAACTAAGAAGATAGGGGAGTGTGTTATTTTAGTCACGCCAATGCCCTGCTAAACTTGGATATCATAGTAAATCTTAGTCATTATAGGTGTTTTATTCCTTATGAACTTGGATAAATAAGATATGTTAGCCTTTTTATGAATTATAAACTAGTAAGATGAAAAGAATACAAAGAAGGTCCTAAAAAAGTTTGTTTATTGCACTTTTAGTATTCTGTAGTTTCTTCAAAGGACATCATGACAATTTAATAAAATGTAGGTCCTAATATCATGGTGTATTAATCTGTTTTAGTTTCCTAACTTATGTGACAGTTGTATTTTAAAGAAATATGGCAGACACTGAAGTTAATAAAGTATGATCAGTTGTAATATGTAATTGAGAAGAAACCCACGTATGGGAAAACAATTGAGCTTTTATTTCTTGGTGATTGTTAAAGATGGTAATTGGATTCATATCTAAACGGCATATCTGCTCTTGATGATCTCTTGGACAACTTTCATTGAATGTGAGTAGGTTTTATAGCTGTGGGATACAAGAATGTTTCAGCCCCAGAAAGATGTCCATAGAGTATGTTAAGATCTATTGACTTTTCAGCTGTCAGAGGGTGAGGAATGCAATGCTGCATGTGTGTATTTTCAAGAATTAATAGATCTTATTGCTGATGGAAAGAAATAGAAAGTTTATTTTGCAGTTTAGCCTGGAAGTCTTTTTTAGAGACACACATTCATGTGTGCCCCCCCACCCCCACCCCATCGAGAAACTATGTAGGTCCTATTAATGATAACAAAAGCAGCATTAGGTAGGATCCAGAGTTTAAAATGTAGTTGGGTTTTAATTTTTTTTTTAACGTTTATTCAGTTTTGAGAGACCAAGAGCGTGAGGGGGGAGGGCCAGAGAGAAAGGGGAGACACCATCGGAAGCAGGCTGTCAGCGCAGAGCCTGATGTGGGGCTTGAATTCACCAACCCTGAGATCATGACCTGAGCTGAAGTCGGCCACTTAATCAACTGAGCCACAAGGCGCCCCCAAATGAAGTTGGGTTTGAAAAACTGTTTAAATCAACTCTTGTGGAATTGCAGAGGGGATTGCTGTTCGTTCCCTGGATGCTCTGTTTCTGGGAGAAAGTAGTGAAGATGAAAGAGAAGCCAAAACAGAAGGGAGGAAAACCTGAGCATTGCTGTCTCAAGTAGACAGAGGGAGGGGGGTTTCCTGAAAGAGGGCGTAATCAGGAGAGTCAGATGTGTCGATGGATGTCAAGGAAGGTGAAGACTTAAAAGTTATGCTTCATTGAACTTTGAGATACTGGAAAAATACCTGATTATAATTATACAGTGCTAGCTGTGTCTCGCTGGGGGCTGAGGTGGAGTTAAGCTGGTAGTGTTTGTGGGGATGTGTCTGGCAGTATAGGTAGGCATATGGAGACCATTTGTTCTCTTGGGAAATGATTACTAAGCAGTCCCTTCCCCCAGTAAAATACTAAGAGGGCACTCAAAACTGATAAAACCAGTGCTACTGGGTTTTGTTTTTTGTGTTTTGTTTTTTGAGAGCACTAAAGGTAGTGAGCTCTAAAGGGAGGCGTGGAGGCAGGGAGGGAGGGAGGAGGAGAGAGAGAGACAGAGAGAGAGAGAGAGAGAGAGAGGAAGGAAGGAAGGAGGTAGGGAAGGAGTCAAGGAGTCAAGGAGTCTTATGCAGGCTCCAAGCCCAGCCTGGAGCTTTCCATGGGGCTGTATTCCATGAGAGCACTGGAGCCGAAGTCAGGAGGTGGATGGTTACCCAGCCACCCCTGTGCCCCCGTGCTTCTGGGTGTAAGTAAGTGGTGGTGGGCCTGAGCCCCTGCCAAGTGGGATTGCCTCTCATTTTTGCAGCTTCCTGGGGACACCTCTGAATTTCTGGAGCTGCTGCTTTTCTTTAATGACAAAAGTGTTCTATTGGGCAGGCGGGTCAGAGTGGTCTGCAGGATGGTACTGAAGCTGAGAGAGTCACAGGTATGATGGCCAAGTTGAAGTTACAGTCACTGGGCTGATGTTCATGAGGATAATGACAGAATCGCATTCTCACTAAAGAGGAGTGTGAGCAATGGAAGAGAGGAGCTAGTTTGAGAGATGAGGGGCTAGATAGAACGTTTCAGGTTCACACATAATTTGGAGTGATGGCAGGAATTCTGCCCCCTGTGAAATTAATCTAGAAACTTAGTAGACGCACTGGGAAGTTTGTGCTAAAGAGGAGGAAGATTTTGAATCAGCAGGGCAGGGGAAAGGAGAAACACGTGTGTGCCCTGAGATCCCTGAGGCAGTTAGGAGTTAGGTCGGAGGAAGGCAGGAGCAAAGTCAACAGCGGTGACGCTGCTTCTCTCCAAGACAGGAGTCTGGGGTCCTTGTCAGTTCGAGACATGGGGTTTTTCTACTTGGGAGGCAAGAGTCTTGTACTTGAAGAAGTTGTCCATGTGCTTTGTTCTCAGTAGAAAGGAAAGACTGTCCCCGTGCAGTCACTGTGAATACACAAATACACTTCTACCCTCGCCTCAGCAGCTGTAAGACGTGCCTGCAGATAGTAGAGTAAGGTAGTGCGGTAAGACAGATATTCCAAGTTACTGTTTCTGAAAGTATTTTTGTTCCTCTGAAGCACAAATACCTCCCAACACAACACACCTTAAAGTGAAACAAATGCCTGATAGGAACATAAGTCTGCCTGGCTGGCAGTTACTCTCTTCTTCGGTGGTCCGCGCATTTTTGCATTTTCGGTGCAGGAGCGGAGCCTGCCTGGCTCATTTAGTGTCATTTCCTGTTGATTTCTTCCAAAGTTGTTTTCTGTTAAATGACTGATAGAACAAATCAGTTGAATTCTTTAGTATCTGCTTATATCTTTAGTTTTTCCCTCTATGTTTATCCAACTCGGGAACTGCTTTACTCCAGGAAGTATTTTTTTGCTGCTCTTTTCTTTCATTTTGAAATGTCACTTACACGGAGAAGGAACCTTTACCGTTGTTTATCTCGGGCATTTGTTTCAAGAATTTGGCTTTGCTGTTAACTTGCTCCTTTATTTTCCTGTGGGTTTCTATTTTTAGCTTACCTACCATGCATACATGAAATTAATGAGCTTTTCAGTGGTTTTATTTTGCCCTTTTCCAAGTGTGATCATAATCATTGAAATCTGTAGAGGGGAGATGGGCACCAGAAAGATCCTGTGTGTCATTAACAGGCTCATGTTTACGCTGACTCCCAGGTGAGGCCACGGGGCCATCCCCCTGTCTCAGAGTTTGACCGTGAGGCGTGTCCTAAGCAGGAATTTAAGACGGCAGCATTGTCAGCTGCCGTCCTCAGCACTTAGTCACTTGGCGCTCTGACGTTCCTCTGTGGTCAGGAGGGACCGCTCTTGTTGCACAGAAAGGCTGGTAACAGGTAGTTAACATTTTGCCATGAAACTAAAATAAAACACACTCCGATACTTAGAAGTTAAAAAATACAAAAGTGTTTGCAGGATATGGCAGTTTAAGTCCCACCCAAGGGGCTGTGGGTGTTTTGGCTGCAGAGTCTCAGTGTGTTGTGTTCTCAGGTCATTTGCCTGTCTGCTTGTTCATTCCCTCGCTGACCGAGTCTTCATGGTTTTCAGCCTTGTGTCAGTCTAGTCCAGATAGGGAGAAACCGCACGGGGTCATAGGAACTGGGAAGGTTTACTATAGAGAAGTGTAGAGAAACGTTAACGGGATTGACTAGTAAGTGAAGAGAGCTCTAAAGAATGTGGAAATAGAAGGATTCGCCTCCACCCCCTCGGGCCATATTTAAGTGCCCAAGGAAAAGGCCCGCCCAGGGCTGGGCTCCGCACCTTGTTGAGAGGATGAGTGTGGCTCACTGGATGGCAGAGAAGTTGTTCTGGTGCCTGCTTCGTGGAATTTCATAGAAACTTGCTTTGTGGGTCCCAGGAAGGATGTTCACAGGGAGTTGTCTTACGCTGTCTTTCGCAAACCACCCAAGGGAGGGCGCAGGGGGGCCTGGCTGCTAACCCACAGGCTCCGCAGCCGGACAGTGCAGCGGACCTAGAAGCCAAGCCCTTTTCCGTGCCTCGTCTCTGGTACCATCCACTCGCTGCTCCAGCCCAACGTTACCCATCAGTGGGAGATGGTACAGGAAATGGATTTTCAGTAGGAGATGGTACAGGAAATAGATTTTCAGTAGGAGATGGTACAGGAAATGGATTATTTTTCTATTTCCAATGGAATAGATTGGACACTATAAATTTAATGTGTGCAACATGTCCCTTTGATACACTCATATCTTATAATATGGTTGCTTTTGTAGCAATATTTTTCTTTTAATGATTTTTATTTTATTTTTGAGAGAGAAACAGAGCATGAGCAGGGAGAGGCAGAGAGAGAGGGAGACACAGAATCGGAAGCAGGCTCCAGGCTCTGAGCTAGCTGTCAGCACAGAGCCCAGTGCGGAGCTCTGTCTCACGAACCAGGAGATCATGACCTGAACCAAAGTTGGTGCTCAACCAGCTGAGCCACCCAGGTGCCCCACCTCTGTAGCAGTACTCACCAAGTGACATAACCATAGTGAAGTGGTGTCTGTGCTGACTACACTGTGCACTAGACCTTGTTGCATGTTTGTACTCCTAAACACCGTCAGTTTCACCCCCACTGCCTGCCCCCTGGTAACCATCATTTTACTCTCTGGAAGTAGTATATTCTTGTTTTTTATTTTTTAAGTAGGCTCCATGCCCAGTGGGGAGCCCAGTGTGGGGCTTGAACTCAAAACCCTGACATCAAGACCTGAGCCGGGATCAAGAGTCCAATAACTTAATGGACTGAGCCACCCACGCGCCCCAGAACATTTTTGATTTGTACTTAGTCTCTCTCTGGTGGAGTCAGGGTAATTAACTGCTGCTGCTCTTAAAACATCTTTCCACTGCTTTTTCTCCCTTGTCATGCTGAATCTTTCCCCCAGCTGAAATGGTGGGAGACACCTTTAGACATAAAGGCCAGTTCCTATTTTTATATTTTGTTCCCAGTCAGCTGATCTTGATGATTTCTTGTTTGCCTATATTCTCTCACATTTAAATATCAAAAAGAAGTCATAGTCCCTGGGCCAAATATTTGAGCACTGCTTCCTTTTTACTACACGGACTCAATAATTAGCACCTCTGTCTACACCTTAAGGAAGGACTCCGCACCTCTTCCCTGGCTTATTTGAACATCATGGGGGTTTTGTTGTTTTAAAAACAGCAGACAAAGGCTTGTTATTCAGAAATAGTGTTACTTTTTGAGCTTTTGTCTTATGATGTACTGGAAAGAAACGTAACCAAGACTTGGAACCTTGAATTCTGTCAGAATGGCCTTGAACAAGTAGTTCTGTCCCATACATGACTGGGTGAACTGGTTACTTTTAGGAGTTTTCTGCTTTACAGGTTATTTTCTCAATTTTCACAAATGTCCAAGTGCTGTGTCTTGTTTGGGTTTATATGCACAGAAAACGCTACAAGTTAGACTCTGCTGTCATGGATTACAAACTTCAAACAATTTTAAATCTAGAGATTTCAGATGTCAGTAATATATAGGCTTTCCCCCACTTGATGAAAGCCCGCATTGTACCATTTGGCTTTTACAAAAGGCCTGCTGTGGTACCTGTTTTCTTTAACTGAAAGAAATCGGAAGAGAACTTTCACTTTCCTGAAAAGAGCCATTACCTTACTAATGTGGGTCTTTCTTAAAGCCAAGTGGCTCTGGAAAGCCTGGGAGGAGGGGAGAATTCCTTTTGGCTTAGGCGGATGTGGGTTGCCGTCCAGGGGACACTCTTGGATAGCCCAGGGAGCTGTGGTTTGTTTTTGACTCATTTTATTCTTGTTTTATTGCGACTGCCACAGCACCTCAACTATGAGGAAGATGCCAGAAAAGCTCCTGTGAAAGGGAATGATTTGAAAATGGTAGTATACGTACCTCGGTGGCTTTCAGGTTGACTTTCTGAACATCTTTTAAAGATCCCTTGGGCATTTTACCAACCTTTGTGTAACTCGTTATACTTAAGAGTCTTTGCAAAACTAAAGTATTTCTTCTTTCATGAAGTTTATTGCACTTTCCCACGGCACTGATAGTTCAGAAGACAGTTTGTGGGACCCCCTGCCGCGCCGCTCCTTCCTGCGTGTTTGTGTCTCTGCGTCCGTTTTTCCTAGTGAGAGCAGTCTCCTCAGTCCGCATCCCAAGGGCACTGCGGTCTCACCTCCGTTAGGGACTGGAGTCTCTGCTGCAGTGTTCTCTCCTCCCCACGCTAATGAGGTTTCCCTGATTCAGACTGTTGAAAATTATTGGTATGTTTACAACAATTTCTCGACATTTAAAAAAAATGTTTATTTATTTATTTTTTTGAGAGAGAGAGACACTGTGAACAGGGGAGGGGCAGAGAGAGAGGGAGACTCAGAATCTGAAGCAGGCTTCTGTCCCTGAGCTGTCGGCCCAGAGCCCAATGTGGGGCTTGAACTCGTGAACTGCGAGGCCATGACCTGAGCCGGAGTCGGCTGCTTAACCGACTGAGTCATCCAGGCGCTCCTGTTTACAATAATTTTTCGTATACTTTTGGTAGCACTAATTTATCTGTTTCTGTCTATAACATTCTTTGTTAATTTGCTTTCATTTTGAACTCCTAAAACATTCACGTAGCCTTTTTTTTTTTAACTGTAGTATTGCCAACTAAATTTTAAGCTCTGTAAGACCTTTTTCTCTTCTCCAACAAAATAGCCCCAAAGCAGACCAGAGTGATAGCGCACTGGAGTGTGTAACTTGTCTGGTACTCAGGTGTCTCTGCTCTTCTTTCCGTATCTTATTCCTGGGAAACTTACCAAAATTATCGATTGCTGGGGTAGTCTTGAATTATGTCTTCTTTGTTATAAGGCACGCCATCCTCAAAGGTGGAAATAGCCTGCGAGGTCTGTGTAACTCCAGTATTGGTCTCACTCTTTCATTTTCCTTAAATGAGTATCATGCCAGAGTTATTTTATTCATTCATTTAGTCTGTGGTCATCTACTGATGCCTTCCATGATGGCCTCTGTGCTAAGGGATAGAAATAAACAGGTGAGTAGCCTGTGGCGCTTTCTTCTGAAGACAAACAGTCCTCCAGTCAAGTGGGTGAAAAGTGAAATAAGTTCGTGGAACAGAGTTTCCGGTACAGTCGGGGTGTGTGTGAGCACAGAAGGAAGGCACTGCTGGGGGCTGTGTGTTTGTGTCCCGGGAGAGTGGTGATGTTGAAGCCCTGACCCCGCGTGGGAGCGTGTCAGGAAGTAGTCGTGCTGAGGACAAAGTCAGCTCCCATCCTGTGGGACTAGTGTCTCTAGAAGAGGAGACGCCAGTGTTCTCCGGCCACACCGCAGGGAAAGGCCGGGTAAGAGTTCTCATCGGAAGTTGACCATGCTGACACCTTGGTCTTGGATTTCTAACTGTAGACTGTGAGGAGATTTCTGCTGTTTAAGCCACCCAGCCTGTGATACTCTGTTACGGTAGCCTTAGCTGACTTGTAGGCCCGAGTGTTCTGGAGGTGGGCTTAGAGGAGATTTCTAGGCAGAAGGCTTCCTTCTAGATTGAGAGATCATTGTAAAGCGCTTGGTTGAACGCTAGGCATCTAATACACATAGCATTTAGTAAGGTACTTACATTCTAGTGATGGACATAATCAGGTCTACGGAATTCTAGAACGGAGGTTGAGTACTCTGCTTGTGGATGTGTGTATGTAGGCGTAGTTAGGAACCCTCTCGTGGCGTGGGGTTTGGGTGACAGTGCGGGACGTTGAGGCTTTGGTCTCACGACCTCGTTTGTGGAAGATGAAGTATCAGCATTTGCGGAGTTGGGGCGGTTCATGTCAAGAGGACCGTGGCTGTGGTAGTGAGCTTGCTGTGCGGAGTGGAGCCTCAGCGACTGCAGACCCAGGGGGGGCGCTAGGTGCTCTCGAAAATCCCGTGGAGATTGGAGAACGAAAATTTTAGTTGTACCAATCCAAGGGGTGAATTTGTTTTCTTCTGAAACAGAGAGATTATTGGATGGGTGCAAAGTCAGGCCTTCCCAAGAGGAGTAAGGTGGAAAGTTAGAGTGAGGGTTGAAACAACGGAGAGGAACAGGGTGGAAGCCATGTTTGCGGGACCTGTTTGGTTTGGGAAGAAAGTGCGCACTGCCTGTGTTTGAGTAGCCTGCAAGCTCAGAACGGTGTTTACATTTCTAAAAGCTTGGAAAAAATTTTAAAGTAAGTGAAAACTATGTAAGTTATATGTAAATTTATCTGTAATATATGTTATAAATCAAGTTTCAGTGTTAATAAATAAAAAAAATGTGGAACACAGCCGTACTTTCACTTACATGTCGTTTGCGACTGCTTTGCTCTTAAGGCACCGAAGTAGTAGCTGTCAACAGAGACCAAGGCCTGCAGAGACTCGGGTATTTACTGCCTGGTCTTTTACGGACACTCTTTGCTGCAGCACTAGTGACAGTGAGTGTGGTGGTAGAAAAAGAAAGGGCAACCTGGGTGTAAGATGTGATTGTAGAATAAAATCAGGATACGAGGTTAGGTTGGTGGTGAGTCGGTCCTTGGAGTTTAAGGTGTCGGTCGCAATGGTGGTTGACTTTGGGGCTTGGATGGTTGTGGAAGGTGCTCAGGGTGCATGTGAGCTGCAGAGCAGCGCAGACGGCTGCTGCCTGCGGCGGAAGAGGGGGCACTTGCGTGTCTGCAGGGTGGGGAATGGGGGGTGGGAGGCCACCGTTCATAGGTGGGAAAATGTAGTGGATAAAAATGCAGAACTTGTTTTCCTACACCTTGTCCAACCAGAGTTTGGTTGTTTTTTAATCACTCTCTTTTGGCATTCATAAACAAAGGGAAAGTATGTATATATGTTTTCTCTGGCTTTCTGGGGTGTGTGTGTGTGTGTGTGTGTGTGTGTGTGTGTGTGTAGTCTTCCAAGTCAAATTAATGAGCTTATACTGAATCCTTCAGTTCTATCCAGCATCACAAGGTGTATTCCCAGTGCTTTTCCGCAGTCATTCCGTGCTTGGTGTCCCTCAGAAGCATCATACAGCTACTGAGATCTTGGTGAAAATTGACACCTAAAGTCCAAAGTATCTTATATATGTTATATATTACTATTAGAGATTTTTGTACATTTGATAAGTGTTTCTTGAAGTGAGATCATGTTCTTTTGTGAGAGCATGACATGAGCCTGTGTTAATAGAAACTGGTAACATGATTTGAGTACTTGGTATTGGACAGGGACTGTTAGGGCAGTTTATATGCATTATTGCAGATACTTCGCATGCTCATCCTGTGAGGTAATTATTGTTACCACTATTGTTTTCATCATGTAGCAGCTAAGGCCCCGAGAGGGGAAGTACGTTTCTTGCGGTCACATGGCTACAAGTGATAGAATTAAGGTTCCAGTCTAGAACCTACGTTGTACTATATGATCTTTAAGTATCATTTTTACTTAGGATGAAAATAACACATTCTATTAGAATGTCCCTTCTAATGAAGCTACAACTTGATATGAAATTATTATAATTTGATATACTCATTCATTCATTCTACAAATAATCTTTCTAAGAGTAGCAATTGAGTAAAGTACAATTGCTACGTTCCTACTGATATAAATCTTGTTGAAGTCAGACCACAGTTTTACATGTTGTAACTCCCCACTGTGACCTGTGTGGATTCAGTCTAGGGATACTCAGTACATTGTTTTCTGTAGTCGTCTCATTTTGGGCATTTTTTTCCCCTTACAATCTCCAACAAGTTGTCATAAAGTCAGGTTTCAGTGATACTGCTTACTATCAGTAATTAAATACTGAAATTAATAAAGATTTCTAATTTTTTAAAAAAGAAGCATTCTGCTCACTTAATGCTAAGAAATCTTGGCATGCCTGGGTGGCTCTGTCGGTTTACTGTCCGACCATTGGTTTTGGCTCAGGTCCTGATCTCACTGTTCATGAATTCAAACTCTGCAGTGTGGAGCCTGCTTGGAATTCTCTCTTTGGCCCCTCTCCCCCTCAAAATAAATAAACTTAAAAAAAAATCTAAACAAAGGAGTAAATTAGGTCTTAATGGGTTTATATATTCTAATGTTTGAGTAGACTTTCTCTTATCTAAGATTACTATATGACTTGCAAAACTTGGGTTTCTGACTCGTGTCATCTTTTTTTAATTTAAAAATATTTTTTTAATGTTTATGTTTGAGAGAAAGAGAGCGTGGATGGGGGAGGGGCAGAGAAGACTCTGAGGCAGGCTCCACAGCTCCTGTCAGCACAAAGCCCCATGTGGGGCTCAAACTCACAAACGGTGAGATCATGACCTGAGCTGTGGTTGGACGCTTAACGGACTGAGCCACCCAGGTGCTCCAATGACTTGTGTGATCTTGGACAAGGCAGATATTGTGGCTCAGTTCTTTATCCATGAAATGAAGTGAGCTTTTCTGTAACTCCTATCTTATAAGAAAGCTCTTTAGTCTGACTTTAGCTTTAGTGTATGGTCTCTCAGTCCTCCATACCTCCCATAGTTCCTGAGGCATAGAGGTGATCAGTGTTTGTTAATTGAATGAAGAAATCCTCATATAGGGAACTCTTTTGTGCAAAACTAAGAATATCCTAATGCAAGGCAGTACTAGTTGCTTTGAGTAATTATTGAGAGAGCATTTAGTATTTTAAAGTGTTCTATTAATAAACATTCTCAGTTATGAGTACACATAGTTTGCTGTTTACAGTTTGAAGACCAGTCTAATTAATATGAAAGAATTCCTTTCATTGTTAAAAACCTTCAGTTCTGTCAATTTATTGTGGCCAAATTGAAAGTAATTTTTATTTATTTTTTTTATTTTTATTTTTTTTATATAACACAATTTATTTTTTTAACATATGCAATTATTTTCCGTCATTTACAATACATGAAAGTAATTTTTAAACATTTTTTAATGAAAATACACTAACCATTTAAGAGACTAATTTCTACGAAAAGAGATGGTCTACTGAACTGAACCGAAGCAAGCCATTCTCTGACTTCCTGTCCTCCGTTGCCTGTGCCACGCCAGCCTCCTGGACCGGTGGTGAAGAAGTGGTTTAAGTGAAGTCTGGTGGGAGGTGCTGAGCTCTAGTTTAATAAGCTTTCACAAGCATTTCGGTTGTTCAGTTTGGACAGTTTTCTCCGAGTGAGTTTTCTTGATACAAGATTGATCACCTAAAGTTAAGGTGAGCACTTAATTTAGAGCTTGTAGCATTGTGGTGGTGATCTGATGATTACAGTTTGTTTTTAAGAACTTCCTCAACTATCTCTGGGTCATGGGTAAAAATAGGGATAGAGTTATTTGTCCCAGTAAACGAAGTGAAGGTTTAGTATCAAATGTGGGGTGTGTGTGTGTGTGTGTGTGTGTATTTGTCAAAGGGTCTCAGACCTACATTTCTAGTTGCTGTGTTTTATTTCTGACAATGTGGATGTTAGTGGTAATGTGTGACATTAGATCTGTGAATGAGACGAAATATCCCTGTATTATTACGTGGAAAATCTAGAACAATTTGTTCTCCGTCGGTTTTCTTCACATGGGGCGTGCAGGTAATACCGCCTGTCCTGTGTAAATATCCCGGGGTAGTTGATGACATTGTTTGAGTTGGTATCGCGACCCTGGTGACTAAAAAGGTGTATAATGGGATACTTTTTTCTATGTAGCTTTCGGTGCCTGTCCCTAGATAAGATGGTCATTGTGGACTTTGGAAAGATGCTGTTGTATAAGGCTAAAAAGCTTCATGGGTCACCTACTGACATTTTTTATTTTTGTAGAGCAAATACGCTTAGACATTTTTAAAGTTCTTACAGGTGCCATTGAGAAAATTGGATTTAGTGAGTGTCTTCCAGGTGAAAAAACTAAAGCCAGAAAAGGGAACAGTGTGCTCAGAGTTACGTGGCGTGACGAGGCCAGCCTTTGCAGTCCCCAGGCTGGCTCGGCGCATGTTTTGGGCTGTGATTTGCTCGTGGAAGGGAGCAGGTTCCAGGTCATCTGAACTCCCAAATCATGCAGTTTTGCTTTCAGGTATTCTTTTATTTTATCTGATTATTCTTGTGAATTCAAAATTTTTCAAATAAAATAAGCCCCACTGTAAAAGCCTGACTGGACAGGACTGAAAATGTGCACGCTTCTCCCTCCCGTCTCCCTGTTGATCTCCTGACGTCCTGATGAGAGCGTGGTTGTTGAACAGACTGAAACCAGAAAGCCCAGCGTCGGTCCAGTGTTGTGCTTCAGACGCCCCTGAGCCGCAGGAGGCACACCGCTCTTCTGTGTGGAGTTTCCTGGGCTGTAGCTTCTGTAAGGAGTTGTTTTAAAGTGTCAAGGTTGCTTAGTAGAACACTTAACATTTCTTGAAAAACTGAAGATGCTAGGCAGTAATCCTAACGCTTGAGGCAGTTACTCTCTGAGGGTCTTGTTAGTTCAGAGATCTGTGGAACTTCGCACATTGAGGGCGTTTGTAGTGTGTGGATGTGTGTGGTGTTTAGGAACACACGTGTCTGACTGTGTAGTGGTGGAGGTTTGAAGAGGTCGTATATTCAGATTTCCGAGGAAAAGGAGTGGAGGATACTTTGGAGGTACATGAAATCTTGTAACTTTCAAAATGGCAAGATTCTATCTTGAGTTGTCTCATCTCGTCCTTTAAAAATGTTACATATTCCTCTATCACCTTATATCCTATACCTCGAACTCCATAAAGTTCCATCCTCCTGTTTCTCCCGTCTTGTTTGAGTTTATGCTGGTCTTCACTGACCCCGGCAAAGAATAGGAAAATTACAGGGATGAGGGGGAAGGTGGGGGGAAGAAAAAGGCACAGAAGCGAGACTGGAATAGAATTTTAGAACATAACTGAAACGTCTACATCCGTGAATATAGGCACCTTAAAAACGTACTAAATATCAAAATTTAGAACCTGGTTGCTTCTAACAGAACTTTTTTCGTTACTTGAGACTGTAGTAGTGAATTGAAGGGTTGGGGAGGAGACGACAGTCTTTAATTATCTTGAGACAGTGGCTTGTCAGCTGTCTGATCACATGAAGATTCCAGAGGTCAAGAGAATCTAAAGGAAAAATACACTTTCACTTTGCTGTAGTTGTTAGGTATGTTCAAATCTGAAAGTATTTCCTGAAGTAAAAAGCTAGAAGTTACTCTTACAGTAGTTTATGTTTGTCAACATTTATTAAATGCTTACTAACACCTTTACAACTGTGATGAATATTTTAAATATTTTATCTTCATTTTATTGGATCTTTGTCATCGAGTTTACAGTTTGGATAGAAAAGATATGTTGAGCAAAAGAAAACTATAGAAGACACTTGCCTTTTGCTAATTTATGTAACCATTGCTGCATTAGAGAAGGTCAGCACGGGTCACGTTAGCTAGTAAGCTACCGCCTGCTCCCTGAGCACAGAGGGTGCCTCGTCCTGATTGAGGCCCCAGGGCCTAGCTTATGGCCCAGAGCCCGACAGAAGTCACTGCATCATTCTGTGGTTTCGGGTTTTTCTGTTTCTACATGAACCTCTCTCGATCGGTTTGCATGTGAACGGGCGTGTTTCTCCTTTCCAGTCTGCGTACACTGTAAGTTGGCTTTTCTTCTCGATCCTCGAACTTTAGGATGTACTTTTCACCTTGTAGTTCTGCCTTCAGGAGATCACTAGGTGAAAACTCCGCTGGATTTCAAAACGGACACTTACTTGTTGTCCCTTTTTGGTCTTTTGTGTTTAACAATGAGTGTTTTGAATGTGTCCTTTTTGTCCTAGATGTGAAAGACAGTGAATTATTTATTGGACATGTGTATGTTAGAAGTCTTATGTGCAGTGCACTCTTTACAAATTTATGACGCAGTAATTATTTTTCCCATTTTATAGACAAGGACAACTGAAGGTCGCAGGTTGAGTTTTTGCCTGAGGCTACCTAGTCAGCACATGACATCAGCTGCTTCATTTCCATTATTCCAGTCTTCTGGAACCCAGAGTACTAAAAGGAAAAAGAGGAAATGAGAGGAAATTGGAAGACAGGGAGAGAGATCTGAATCTTCTTAGCTAAGGAGATGAAAAGTTACTTTTGAATTTAGAGCCAGGAGCCTCTTTGCAAATGATTGTTTCAGAAGGGTGTTGGGCTCGCCAGCCTGGACTCGAGTTGTGGCTGAGCTACTCCTGAACTCTGAGCTGGTCCCATGGTCTCTGAGCTTTGGTCTCCTCATTATAAAATGAAGTTAGCGCTTCTTCATACAGTTTTGGTGAAGAAATAGAGCCCAGAGCCTGTTTGTAGTTGAGGCATAGGAAATTGCATGCATGTATTGTCACTAGTAAAAAAATATAATAATAAAATAAGACTCATATTTGTCATTGGATATAGACTTAATTGTATGTTCTCAGTAGCTTTTGGCACATGAGTAGTGAACCTTTAATGTTGGAGGAAAATATTTTCCTTCTGCTCTTCTAGGTTCTTTGGCCTGTCTGGTAATCAGATTAATGTAAGACAGTTTGATGGGAGAAAATTGTAATAGTGTGGGAGCACCACAGAGACAGACCCGAGGAGAAGCTGGGCCATGGAGGCTTACATGCCTCAGAGAGCCCAGAAGTGGGATAGGGGCCCAGGGGTCACGGGAGGGGGTGACTCACAGGATGGGAATTAGAGGTTTGTCCTGCTACACAGATAGGTCATTCAGTTAAAAACACCCCAAAAAACAACAGAGTTGTGTCTTGGTAATGGCTTTCTTTCTGGACCAGGCTCCTTAGCTCAACTCCTTTAGGTAGTGCAAAGGGAGGTAACAGTTTTGCTTTAGTCTGTTGGGCCGTGATGGCCTTCAGCTCAAAATGGTCCACATGCCATAGTGGAGCATTTTGGGGAGACTTGTTCTGAACCCCTTCATTAGACGGTTCTCTCCTTTTCTTTCTTTCATTCTGTATTTATACCGCATCATATCTAGTTGCCATCATTGAGACTCCCCCCCCCGCCGTGTAGTTCGAGGGCTTCGTGCAGGACTCCTGTGATCTTGGAGGGCATGAGGAAGAAAGTCCTTTGTTCATGGCCTCAGATACCATGTTCTCCTTTGGATCACTAATCTCCTTTCCCCCCAGGCCGGGGGAGCTCTGTCCTCCCCTTTGCGGAGAAGGGAGCAGCACGCAGCACTTGGCTGCTGGCCCCCAGTTGCTAGGAGGGAAAGAGAGTGAGTCAGCATTCATTCTGTTCTCCGGCACTGCGACATCTGTCTGCCATCTGTCTGCTGCCCGCCTCCTTTGACTGGGTTTTCACCTTCTGTAAAACCTCCCTAAGGTGCCCGAGAGATACCGTGATATTGAACTGGGCCTTCAGTACATCTTCCCATACACCAAATACGTTAAAACCACATACCTTATTTTGAAGGATTAGCAAGCAACTTTCGGAACACCTTCCAAACCCTCTCAGGTGAGCTAGTGTGAATGGGCGCGCCCTGGAAGTCCCCTGCCCCAGCCCACACACCGGAGCGTGTCCTGTGGGTGCTGTGAAGACACCCTTCTCCAGCAGGCCTGACCACAGGCGCTGTCCGGGCTTCTCTTGTGACGTTTCTGTCTTCTGCCTCTGCCTTTTCTCTTTGTTAGGTTCCTTATTTTGCTTTTATTGTTTAATGCAGGACTTGAACATCCCTGTTTGTTTTTTTCTTCTTTTCCATGCTGGAGAAAATGGCAGGAGTGGGGCACCAAAAAAATGTGACCAAAGTAAGAGCAGGGCCGAGGCATGGACGGACGCTCCTGTGTGACTAACACTGAGCTGTACTCAGACACGGGTGTGATGCCAAAGTAGCAAGGAAGTTAGAGCCTGGGGACCTTAGGAGTCCTCGAATTTAGCCACTTTGCTTTGCAGGTGAGGAAGTGACGTTCTGGACAGCTGCCCAGAGCCATACAGCAAAGTATATCGGTGGGACCGAGGCTACGCCTTGATCTCCCGACTTGTGTTTGGCACTTTTCCACGATTGAGATAGGATTATCTCAGATTAACAAACGGCAAACACTTCTGTGACTTACTGTTGTGATGGTCTTTTAATAGTGTTTGCTTTTACTCATTAAAAATGAAGTGTATTTCAGGTTGGGGATTATCAATAAATTACCACAGTATTCACTACAGACTTTAACTTAACAAACCCCTTACATATACATTAAGTGTAATCCATAATTCACTGCCCAGCAGTTGGGACTGATTATATTTTGGTGCCTGCGTGTGGTGGGGTAGCACACCTGGATTTTTGATGGCATGAAGATGCTTAACACCTACTTGGCGAAAGTTTGGAATAATATATACAGTATAATCCTAATACTGTTAATGAGAAAGCATGTACATGTTGAAGTAAATATTAACGGTGGCTTTTTGAATATTAGGGTTGTGAATAATTTTTATTTTACTTGGTTTTCAAATTATCTGCAAATGCACATATTTTTATAATTGAGTCTGTCAACATTATGGAAATGTAATTTAGTTTATAATCATTTTCCACCCACTTTTAGGACTTGTATGAGTAAATGACTTATTTCTGAGACTCTGTGGTTTAAATTGTTAATATCCCTTTTTTTGTTCTTTGATTTCTCTACCATCAACTATTATTTAAGTGTATTTTTATTCCTTAAGTTTGTCTTTATATTCATCTGGTCTAAACACACACACACACACACACACACACACTCTTTATATCCAGCTTTACTTGTCAGTTTTGTTCGGATGACGCCTGTACACAGTTTAGAAAGTCAGGTGACCCCTCGAAGGCCAAGCCAGCGGTCCACGGCCTCCCTCCCTCGTTGCTGCCCCGAGCCCCCGACTCTGGAGGGAGCTTGCTGCCTTCAGTGCCTTCACAGAGAGGGCCTGCCCTCCACCTTGCTCACTAGAACTAAGGTCATTCTTTTGCTCTTCTTCTTAAATTCATGAGTTTTAAACAGCATTTAGTTTCTGTAATCACAGGGGAGGTGTTAGTGCCCACATCCCTCTTTATCTCTTCACCTCTTCCCTCTCATCCTTCCTAGTGTGCTTAAATGGCTATTCACGTTAAACACTTTAAAAAAAATTTTTTTTTATTAATTTCTGAGAGAGTGCGAGCAGGGAAGGGGCAGAGAGAGGGAGACACAGAATCCGAAGCAGGCTGCAGGCTCCAGGCTGTCAGCCCAGAGCCCGACGCGGGGCTCGGACCCATAGATTGAGATCCTGACCTGAGCTGAAGTCGGGCGCTTAACCGACTGAGCCACCCCGCAGCCCCAGTGACTACTCACATTAAATCAGCCACTGTGTTTTCACTTTTCTGACTGTGTAAACATTGTCCTCCCCAGACCAAATAGTGTATTATAATTATGTGCTCTTTCTTTTACAGTTTTGGTTTTTCCTTTACATCTTGTTTTAAAATTAGTCATGCAATATGTCTCTCATCTCTAAAAAGCCTTCGCTGGCTCCATTGTCTGTGGGAGGAAGTCCAAGCTCCGTGTGTGTGTGTGTGTGTGTGTGTGTGTGTGTCTGGCCCGCAGCCCTCTCTTTCCTTGCCTCTTCATTGTTCTAGCCTCACCAGCCCTGCTCTCAGTCCCTGCGCTCTCCGCTCTGTGGTGGTGTTTGCAGGGCTCACGTGGGCAGGGGAGCCCTCAGAGGTCAAGTACTGCTGTTTTCTGTAACATCTATCTGCAAACACCTACTCCTGTTTTACAAACAGCCGGGCGTGTGGGAGAAGTGGCTTTCGGGCACACCGCTGGAAACCTGTGCAGCCGTATGACCAGGTTACCAGCAGAGATCACGGCGGCCGCGCAGCCCGCACACGGTTTCCAGCACAGCCTCGGGGCCTGGGCCCCGCACCTTCCGTCACCGCCCTGCAGCCCTCCTCAGCCCTCAGCCCCCGCGTTCAGCTTCCTCTTTGGAAATGGAGGCCCTGGGAGACCGTTTGCTTGTGGATATCATCTTACTTGCATGTGTATATTTTCATCAAAATTTTTAAATCTGAACCTGGACATAGCCTTAATTCGTCTGTTTTAATTCAGGGACGGTGTCTTATCTTTATTTTCATCTGCGTTCACAGCTTCCCCAGACCACTTGAAGTAACTCTAACAGCATCTACCTTAGAAGCAGGCACTCTCTAATTTCAGCTTTTTGCTGTAAGTTTTCGTAAGTTGTCATGGTATCTCTTTCCTGTGCATAAGCTTGTACTTTCTTGTCAGTGGAAGACATGAGCGTGCAGACCAGCACGACTTTATTATCTGCATATCACTACCTTACGTATCCAGGGCACGAGCTGGTTACGGGAACGTGATGCATTGTAGTGACTGCTCACCTTATCCCGAAAACCTTTCCTGACCAGCTCCCTTCCGGGTGCCCGACAGCTTTGTGTTCATGTGTTTATCTTTCCTTTCGGACCAGAGAGGCCTGGTGATCTGGTCTGGTCTTGGTCTGCTCCTCGTTGGCAAGGTGGCGTGTTTTCCCACTTTCCAGGTACCTGCTCTCTGGTCTGTTGCAGTAGCTCAGAAGCACAGGTGCCACTGCCCGTTCTGAAGTGGAAGTGGAGTCCTGCCCTCGTTACGCTCCTTTCCTTGTGAATCCCTGTGGCCGATCTGGGCTAGATGTTCTTAAACTAGACTCAACGCGTGGGTGTGTGGGAACTCGGATTCCTTCCGAAGTTGTATGCAAAACTTTTCATTCGTTCATTTTTTAATTAGGCCAAAGTATGATCAGATTCGCAAAATGATCCAGGCTTTAAAAAAAAAAAAAAACCCCTGGCCTGCAGGATAAAGGTCTTACGGGGATGGAGAGTAGCAACTGCGTGTAGTTTCCTGAAAGTGTCATCTGCTCGGCCCCTCGAGTGACCGCCCTTTCGTCAGCCTTTAACCCCTTAGTCCTTAGCTGTGTTCCACCGTCTGCGCCGTTGAAGGGAGCTTTCCTGGATTCCTGGATCCCCTTTCCGGCGTTGTAGACCCCTGTCCTTTACAGGTGGCTTCTGCTTGCAGGTGTGGGAGCGCTCCCTCGTGGCTGATTGCGGTTCTCAAGGAGCCCGTCTACATCAAACACTTAGTGTAGGACGGGGTCTGTCCGCAAATGGGAGCAGTTCCTAATGGCTTGAGTCTTTTCTCCTGCCTCTCTCGCCAACAGTGTGCACCTCTGTGGAGTAAAGTCGACATTTGTTTGTTTGCTGCGATTATTTTGGACAGGTTAGAGGTCAGAAGGACCCGAAAAGGATCAGGTCACCCTTTAGCCCTAGAGCTACACGGAAGGGGAGTCATTTTTCAAACCAGCAAAATACAGCGTTTCCAGTAGAGCCATTAAAAGTCTTCAGAGTCAGAATTAGGCTTTGAAAGTCCTGAGACAGGTGCCACTGGAGACGGACAGAAGCTGCTTCCGGTCGAACACAGGCACGTTTTCTTTCATCTTGGGAAGGCAGTCGCTCTGAGTACCATGTGAAAAAGTTAGCTAACCTATGCTTAGAGGCCATATCGCTAAAAAAAATCTCTAAATGCTAGAATTTTTCTCAGCAAGTTACGATGCTTGGGTTATAAAAGGATGCCCAGCCTGAGCCCTGTGGACGGAAGAGCAGATTGCTGGCTGCAGTCGCCCTGTGTGCTGCAAAATGCACTCCTTGAGGAGAATGGTGTGTAGGCCTGGGTATCTTTCTAGCTATTTCTGGTTTGGGCTGTGGGGGCATTAGAGCCAGCCAGGTTTGTGTGAGTGAGCTGAGTAGTGTGACTCCGTCCACAACAGTTCCTCTACTCAGAAAGTTTAAGGAGATCGTAGGAAAAGACAAAAGAGGACAGAGACAGACAGTGGGGACAGGACCTGGTGAGGAAGTTGTCCCTGGGTTATTGGAGCAGCTCAGCGATAGAAGTCTGAGGACCCTTAGGAAGCTCGAGGCCTCAGGCGCTCTTCTACTCCAAAGTCAGGAGTGAGGGGACAGCCCTGCCCGGGTTGGCTTTCTGAACCCTTGTTTTTGGCCATTTGGCCACGGGCATTTCCTTTCTCACTTTCCCTGTCCTGGTTTGTTAATTCAGAAGGGACTTGTTATGTGAAGTCATTCGTTAACTGCAGTTGAATAAAAGATTGAACCGTGTATCATTATGATGTGTTAGATTTCTTAGTTTACTAAGTTGCACTTACGTTTTCACTTAAAGATGCTGATTTTTTTAGTCAGAGAGGCTCATCGTACCTTTGTGTAACTTCTGTCCTAGTGCTTATGCTATTAAAGGTTTTAATAAAACTTGTGGTCTCCTTGTTTATCTCCGCCGGGTTTGCCAAATAAAACAGTTGTAACACACATGTTTGTGTGTAGGTGTGTGGGCATGTATATTTTAAACATGTGGGAGGTTCTTTTTTTGTATTCAGTGTTTGGGCAATAATGTATGTTACTCTGTGTTAACATTTTGAATTTATGTGTACACTTAGGATTTTTAGCAGTTAGGTGGTAGTGGATTTTTAGGTTTAAGAATTTTTAAGTCCGATGATTCAGGCATATGAGACTAGAGTCCCCCTCCTCTGAGGGCTGCCTGGCTTCGTGAGTGCAAGCACGGTTCCCGGCGTCTGACGGCCCGGGGCCCACGGCCCGGCCCCGCCGCCTCCCAGAGCAGCTGTGCGCAGGGTGGCAGCGGCTGGCCACGTGTCGCTGTTCAGCACGTGACGTGTGGCCAGTGTGCCTGACCGAATTTTAAATCGTACTTAACTTAGGTCCAAGTAGCCACGTGTGACTGATGGCTACCATATTGGGCCTTTCAGTATGAGGTGACTTAAGTCTTCTGTGTCCCGGACTTCCCTTCTGTACGGATAGATCACTCTTAAGCTACCTTTGGTGGTGGTTATAAGAATAAATAATATTTTTGAGCAACTTAACACTATGCCTGGAACAGAATATGTCCTTGAAAACTGGTAGTTATGATGACTATTCTATATTTAATAAACTGGAATTACTTTCCTTTGAGCATTAATTGAAACCTGTTTATTTTTATTCTTCCCTTTCAGGATTAATTTATTTTTGGAAATCAAGTGCAATATTAAAGGGAAAACACACCACACTCCATTATTGGAAGCCATTTCTGCTAATTATATTACGTTTTAAAATTTATGATTTGATTTGAATACTATCATGGGAGGAGCTGTGAGTGCTGGGGAAGATAATGATGACTTAATTGATAACTTAAAAGAAGCCCAGTACATCCGCACGGAGAGAGTGGAGCAAGCCTTCAGAGCGATCGATCGCGGAGATTACTATTTGGAAGGCTACCGAGACAATGCTTACAAGGACTTAGCCTGGAAGCATGGGAACATTCACTTGTCCGCACCGTGCATTTATTCTGAAGTTATGGAAGCTTTGAAACTTCAACCAGGATTGTCTTTTCTTAACCTGGGAAGTGGAACCGGATATTTAAGTACAATGGTGGGCTTAATTTTAGGTAATTTTATTTTTGTAAAATTTTATTTTAAAAAGTAAGCCGAGTTGTGTAACTGTTTGTGATTTCCAGGGTCTGTGCGTTCGTGTGTCTTTGAATGTACGCACTCGCAGCGTCCTCCTCCTTACGTGAGTGTGGAGACACAGGCAGAAGCAGCCTTTTCTTGTTCTCAGCCCTGATCCCGAAAGGCAGCTTTTCATCCTAGACTGAAGAAGTCCTCGGAACTGGTTTTCCGTCCCCAGTCATCGTCTGTGCTTGAACAGCTGGTCGGCAGGGAACTCAGGAGGGTCATGTAGTCTATTTCAGGTAGAGCGCTGTGATAGAGTTTAGTAGCCTTCCATGTCCCGTTTCCAAGGGACGGGTGCCAGGTTTCTGATGGAGACGCAGGAGTCTGTGGGAAGTCGAGTACACATATGGCACTGATGAGGCAAAGAAAGGGACTGGAGCAAAATAAGTGCATGTCATCACGCGTTCAGAATATGTATTGTCTTTTCTGTCAGGCATTCTTCCTGGCGTAAGTATGTAGCGGTGATCAAAAGGAACAAATCTCTGCCTTTGAGAAGCTTACTGGGTACTTACTCTGAGGGCTGGGTGGTGTTGAAAGCACTTTACGTAGAGTAACTCATTTACTGATCCTAATAATCCTGTGACGTACAAACCATTAGGCTCCTGCGTATAAAGACAGGTGAGTAAACTGAGGCACACAGAGGTTAACTGACTTGCTTCAAGTCCCATGGCTGCAAAGTGACACCTTGTAAATACAGAATGTGGGTTGAATAAAGTATGGATGGAGGAGAATATGCTCTAAGACACAGTGTTGGAGAATGAACAACCGTTATTTTTACTGAGTCACTCAGTACTTACTAAGTGCTGCTGCATGACAGACATGGAGGTAGAACACCGAAGCCCATCACAGACTCTTGCCCTTGAGTTCATAGACTGATGAGAGTGGAGAGACCAGAAAGTCAGCGGTTCTCTTCCAGTGTGATACGTACTATAGTTGAGACGTAAGCCCAAGTTGTAGTGATGAGGTGGTGGTGTAAATTAACTCTGAACTGAGGGACAACCACGGAAGGATTTTGAAAAGGGAAATGAGCACACTCCTGTACGCTCAGGGTTTGGGGACGGTCCTGCTTTATCCCTGTTACCCTGGCATCAGTGTTTATAATGTCCGTTTCTTTCCTGAATTGTCCTAGTTCAGACAGCAAATTACATAGCCACATTAAATGACTTCAGAGGCATTTTCAGGCCTGGAGTTCTCCTTTCTTACACCCTGCCTGGGTCCTTCCTTTCTCTCCTAGTCCTGGAACCTGCAATCCATTTCATAAAAAACAACTCAGTTCGTGACTGACTAGTTCAATCTAATGTATACATAATCCAGTGTAATGTATAAAACATGCTGTTCCGTCCCGCAGTTGAGGAGCATGTTTCTGATACATAATGGTATGTTAAAACAGGGCGGCAAATGGCCAGTTTTTTTTTTTTTAACCAAGAAAGAAATTTAGCAGCTTACATATAAAATTGGTATTCCTGCCCTTCCTGAGAGAAATTTCTGAGCAAGTGGGGGATCCCACACATTGATTAACTTTTGAAAAAGGCCTCTAGGGTTTGAGACTGTCTCCAAATCAAAAGAACTTAGTTGAGGGGGTGTGGAGAGCTTTTAAAAAATGGGAGTTGCCTTCTTGAAAAAGGGCACTTTTGACCAGCTCTGGCCACGTTCGGCCGGCGTGCAGGCCTCACCGCCTGTCTGGCTGGTCTCAGCCCTGTTCCCTCCCTCCTGCCCTTCCAGCCCTGTCCGCTGGCACATGCTGGGGAGGCAGTCGTCGCCCACGGTCTGGGGGGATTTGCAACCTTGTTAGCAGTGGGATTGCCCTCTTAAACTCGACTCCTCAGTCTTCTCTCCGGGAGATGGGTTTCCTGTGGCCAGATGCATTTGGAGGCTGACCTGAGACTTTGCTGTGTCTGGAATGTCTTTAAACCCATTCCAGAGGGCGGCGCGGAGCAGCAGTGCACCAAACGTGTTCCTCCCGTGACAGGGCCCTGGGCTGTCGTGGTCCGTGGTCACACGTATGGCTGTGGTTCCTGGACGTTATTCCAGGGTCTCTCTGTGTCTGACCTGCACAGTGAAAACCAAGATAAAGTTCTTCCTTTTTGATGTGGACTAGTCGTTTGGTGAGGAAGGTAAAAGCCCTCTGAAGGAGGAAAGGCAGAAAGAGCAGTCTGTCAAACCACGATCACAGCTAGTAAGTCTTGGATCCGTCTACTTCTCAGGAGGCTTGATCTTTTTACCTCTACGCCTCCGGTTTTGGTTTGCTCTGAGTGCTTTAAGTCAGGAAGGCAGAGCTAAAGAAGGCTGCTCATGTGTCCCCTACAGTTAACCTGAGCCTGGGGTGCCGGACTTGGCTCCATCGCTTCCCAGGGAGCTTATCAACAGCAGTTCTGTCCTTATTAAGTAACTGACGTCATGGCCCCGAGCCAGGTTTCTCTCCCGTCACAAGATGAGGGTGACAGGTGCTCACCACAGGCAGAGGTTCTCGTCTGAGGACACGCCGAGCTGGGGCAGGCGGAGGCCTGGCCAAGGCACGGAGAGCAGCGGGGGTCCGGTTTGGTACCACAGACGAGGAGCATGCGCAGTGAGGAACCACCACCACTGGCCAGAGCCCCGCCTGCAGCGGGTAGGCTGCGGTCCTGTGAGAGCAGGTTAGGCTTCCTCAGCACTGGGAGAGTTCTCGTGGTAAAGCAGTTCCTCATGGGTGGAATTTAGTTTGGCTCCAGATCTGGGGAATGGTTAACTCCGACTCCTAACGGGCCTCATTTAGACAACTGATTTCACATTCAAGGTAAATTCTGGTTCCACTGGCTTCTCCTTCCTTAAGTCTTTGAGAGCTAAAGGTTGTCACAGAGAATCAAGTACTTGGTGGATTCCTCCTCTCAGTACTGTCTTTTTCATACCTATGGAATGCCGTTGAAAAGAGGGACAAAGGAAAGGGCTCCCCAGTCCTCTGCTTCCCAGAGCTGAGTTACAAATATCAGATCTAGGAAGGCAAATCAGTCTGATGGCCTTTCTGATTCAGGGAGGGATGGTTCTCCATTCTGATCCTTTTTGCTTGGGTATTCCCTCCCATTTTCTTACATAACCCGCAATATAAAAGTTAGAGCTTTCTTGTGAAACTTAAAATATTCATGTTTTTCTTAGTCGCTTGCCTAGTTCCTGAGTTAATAGAAATGACTGGACGAATTTCCAGAATCATCCCAATGCTGTTTGCCTCTACCTCCGCATGCAACACGGGTTCCTAAAGGTGACCCGGCCGGCGGCTTCCCGCCTGCGTCGTATCGTCGGTGCTGCTCTGTTGTCCAAGTGCTCATTAGCGAGGCTACCTGTCGCTGTCACATCTCTCTACTTCCTCTGCTTCCTACCTCCTCTCTACTTACGGGTAGACACTACATGTAAGGACGTTACATGATCTTCATTCAGCGGCCCTGAGATTGCTGTGATTTGAGGTGCTGCAGTGTTAGCCCTCATGTTAGCCCCCTCCTCTCTTTGATGAGATACGATTCACATTGCCCCCATTTTAAGTGGACAGTGAGTTTCAGTGGATTTGCAGCGCTGCGAACATTACCATAGTTCAGTTTGAGAATACGTATATCACCCCAGAAAGGTACCCCATTCCCAGTCGAATCCACTTCCTGTCCCCACACCAGCCCCTGGCAACCATTTATCTACATTGTTTCTATAGATTTGTCTTTTGGTATCAATAGAATTATACAATCTGTGGTCTTTTGTGTATGGTTTCTTTCACTTGGCATTAGGTTTTCAAGGCTGCAGCATGCATTAGTACTTTATTCCCTTTTTATGGTTGAGTAATACTTCATTATACGGTCATACCACGTTTGCTGACTCAAACCCACCACTTAATGGACATTTGGGTTACTGCTTTCTGGCTATTAGGATTGGTGCGGTCGTGAACAGTCAGATTGTACGGATCTTTGTGGGCATCTGTTTTCATTTCTCTTGGGTGGATTCCTAGAAGTGGAATTGCTGGGCTCTATGGGAAGTTTATGTTTAACTTTTTAGGAAATTGTCAAAAGTATTTTCTACAGTGGTTGCACCATTTTATATTCCCACAGTGTATGAGGTTCTGGTATCTCCACATTCTCACTGATGCTAGTGTGGTTTTTTGTTTTGTTTTTGTAATAGCTATCATAGTGGGTATAAAATGGCATCGCGCTGTGGCTTTACCTTGTACTTCTGTAGTGAAGAATGATGTGGAGGAGAATCTATTCCTGTGTTTTTTAGTCATTCCCATGTTTTTAGTTAAGTGTCTTCAATTCTTTTCCCCATTTTTTCATTAAGCTGTTGGGTGTTCTTATAATTGAGTTATAAGTGTTCTTTATACATATTGGATACAAACCCTATATTAGAAATAATGGTTTTCAAATACTTTTCATGCTCTTTTTTTAAGCAGCTCTTTTAGAAATCTATTTTGGGTCACTTTAAGCCAGAGATGAATCAGGGAAACCCAGAGTGGTCTTCAAACCCCCCTACCCCCTGCATTCTTTTTGATAAGACAAAACACATTCTGCAGGTTCTTAGTGTTTCTTTAGAATATATTTTCTGTATTAAACCAAATCTGAGTTAATTCCTCTTTTTTGAGGGTTTTTTTTCTTTCTCTTTAGGAATTACAAAGGCTCTTGGTATGTGCTTTATTTTGGGCTCTGAGCAAATCTGTTTTGAAAAGAACCATTTATTTCATTTAGGCTACTCATATTTTCTGAATTCAGGAAAACTCCTCACTGTTTAAACTTCCTCCTTTGCCCTAGTTAGGCCCCTGTGCATCTTTTCTTCTGTATTGAGTTGCCATCACTGGTCTTTATTTTAGGGGTCCCCTCCCCGACTTTCACTTCTCATCGTGGAGTGAAGGTCATTACTGGTCTCGGCCGTCTGTCTCACTTGGACTCCCTCTCAAACCAATACCCACGTGACTCTGTTTATGGGAGATTGCTGCTGATTAATAATAGGGCAACAAAGAGTGATACAGGTGTCAACAATCAGCAAACAGTGCAGGGTTTAGGCATTTTACGAAGTTCTCATAGTAATTTCTGGTTATGTTTCTTCATACTGTTCTTCAGAGTTGTGACGGCAGTTCCCTCAGCGATATGACCAGTCTTAGGTGGTTCTCTGCACATCTTGAGTTCTTACTGATCTTTAGGATTGACTCTCCCCAACCCAGATTGTCCTTGTACCAAATATCGTTAGTCGATCCCATTATTTGTGAATTTGCCGCTTCTTAAAACTTACTTGTAACTCTCAGATCAGAACTTGGTGGCTTTTGAGGTCATTTGTGCACAAAAGTAGAGGAGTGGACGGTTTGGGTCACTCAGTGAGGTCCCTAGCGGGGTGGACGAGGGACAGCTCCGCCTTCTCCGGGCAGCTGTCTGTCCGAGGAGCCTGGAGGACAGAGAGGAAGGGGACAGCGCAGTGCAGGCCGCCCCTCTGCTCCTGGGATGCTCTCAGGCAGATAGCTCTTAATACTGTGGAAGCACACTTTTTCTTTTGTATAAAAGCAAATAAACAGGTTGAGTTTTTAGGTTTTAAGATTGTTGTCCATCGTAGGTGTGCGTGTGGATGTACGTGCCTCCCCTGGTAGCGGTGTTTCGGCACTGGGTGATGCAGTGTTTGCTGAACTTCATAGAACATAAACTGCCGTGCGTTATGAGTGTCCACCCTGTGTCTCAGAAGATCATTACTAAAGCTTTAGGATTTGTCTCTTTATGTGTAAAATAACTGAGTATCTCCCAGGGCAGGAGCTGGTGCCCAGAGAACTGTCTCCTCTCCTCCTGCAGCTCTCCCTGGGCTGACTTGGCTGGTGGACTGAGCCTGTAGATGAGAGCCAGAGACTGGCTTGGGTAAGTAGGGCTACTTGGCTTCTAGAACCTGCGTGTGGCTTCTGCAGGGTCAGCCCAGCAGCCCTCCCACACCTTTGGCATTCAGAGATTCTTTCCCTGGATTCCAGATCTCCTTCCATTGCCTTTGTCAGCACTTTCCTGTTCTGTTACGGAGGCTTGTTTGGCGTTAGCGTCCCGTGGAGCCCTGGGTGGATCTTTCTTCTGTCTTCAGGTACCGTCCATCTACAGAGGATCCGCGGGGTCCAGCACCGAGGCCTGTCTGCTGAGCTGGGAGCAGCCTGATCTTCCGGCTGTGCCAACACACTGGGAACTGACGTGCGTGGTCCACTGTGCACGAGACTCCACACGGTCGGCCGTTTCCAGCTCACGCCACCCTTTCTTGCTCTGTCCCACACAGGGTGGCAGTTCACATTTTCTTTTTCCTGCTGTTTTTCATTCTGGGGAAAGGTAGGGTTTTTTTCCCCCCCTACCCCCAATTCTTTAAGGTGGAAACATGAACATCAGACTGTCTTCGTTATATTATGTGAAATAGGTAACATATTGGTAGGGTTAAAGAATCCCAGAGAATTAAAAGGTATACTTTAAGAGGTTTTCCATTTCTCTCCTTCTTACCGAGTTGTCTCCCCACTTCAAGAATAACTTCATAAAGCCGGGGACACTTCTACTTTTGCCTAATACATGATTATAGGGATAATAGTTGACTTGTCATATTTCTGTAGGCACATAAAGGAAAATATATTTTTCAATTTAGAACATTCCTATCATAGCTAAAATTAATAAATTTCTTTTGGATGGAATGTACTTCCCTCAGTCTTCTGTGGAATGCTTCATTCTGTGGCAATAACAGATAAAATAGATTTGACATATACTTAATGACTTTTCAGTACACTTTATATTTAAATTAAGACATGAAAAATATTCATTCTAGGTTTTGTATATATCATTTGCCTCAGTTGTGAACCTTTTAAGTTTGGGACCATAGACACATTTTTGTACTTTTTTATTCCTTCAAAGGTATTTGTTATATTAAGCACTGGTAGGTGCTGAGGATACAGCAGTGAACAAGACGCATCCTGTATGTACACTCGAAATTGTGCATTTCGTTTCTGAACCGGCAGTAGAAGCATTGTGTCAGTTCCACTGGCCCGTTCTTCACTGAGTTCACTGTTGATCATGTGAATTGTCCCCATGCTGGCCCTGGTGTGTGTTCAGGTATTTCAGAAATGTCCAGTGGTGTGAAAGAACTGCTGAAAATGGCTTCCCGGGGAAGTGATTACAATAGAAAGAATTTAGATCAAGATCTAAGCTGTTTAAATTAGCTTTTAAACCTGTTTTTTTGTAAGTGAGCACATTTTTTCTTAGTTGATTGAATTTACTTTGGTAGAAACTTACTCTCTGTTTTGTCATTCCACTGTAGATGTGTGAGATAGTCCTAAGTTGCTGTGAACGTACTAGACTTGAGTGTTTTAGCCTGCTGGATGGAAATACATAAATGATCTGATTGTGACGTCTGTTTTTGGACATGTAGTTAAGGGCTTGGATCTGTTTTCTGTAATTGTTTAAGCCAGCCTGTTCAGATTTTGTGTAAAAATATATCTATGGTTCGAGTGTAACAAAGAAAAATAGCACTTACAAATCCATCATCAGCTGAGAGGAGCTCGGGGGACTGGACCTGGAACTTTCTGGAAAATTTTCAGGATTTGCTTCATGAGGCCTTCCGTAAACCTAGAGAGCAGAGGGCCGAGTCTCTAGCTTCAGGGTGCTTACATGAGTGTGGCAAGACTGGCAAACACTGGACCTTGACCGTGTTTGCTTTTCCTTAAGGTGCTCTTTTTGTATAAGGTAACGGCATGGAGAAACCATAAGAAATCAGTTGTTATCGTAAGTGGCAGTGCATGAGATCAGTTTCTTTGTATCTAGTTAATGATTACTTCATCTTTTGCTGATTTCTTTCACTCCCCTTTATGTCCCTTTGCACTATTAAGTCTCTGTGCTCTGCCCACGAGGTGTAGAGAGGGAGGCCCGTGGTCTTGCTCACCTGATTCTGTCTCTGAATTCTTAGAAAGTTGGCTAAAAGCTTCCCCCGACTGCTTTATTTTACACAACTAAAATTAGTGATAAGGTATCATCAGAACTTACTAAAGGGTGTTTTTACAGTATGTATCTCAGTGGTTACTGAGAAACTTGATACTGGTTTCATAGAAACCAAATAGCTGAGGCACGTGCTCCCCCTTGTGGTGAACACTTGGTTTTGTCCAACATGATTTTATCGGTGATTGTTAACTCTTGGTGACACTTTGCCAGTGAGAAGAGAGATTTGGATAGTCCAGAGAGATTGTAAAGATCAGGAGGATGTGGCCGGTGTGCTCAGCCTGGGCCGTGTGTGAGCTGTGGACCTAGGCCACACCCCGAGAGACACCCTGTGTCTGTCGGGGGTGGGAACCACGCGTTTACAGTTTGGTGTTGTTTTCTTTTTGAACTTTTTTAATGTTCATTTATGTTTGAGAGAGAGAGAGAGACAGAGAACAGAGTGTGAGTGATGGAGGGGCAGAGAGAGACAGAATCCGAAGCAACTCCGGGGTCTGAACTGTCAGCACAGGGCCCACGAACCAGGAGATCATGACCTGCGCTGAAGTTGGACACTCAACTGACTGAGCCACTCAGGCGCCCCACCAAGCATTTACAGTTTACACCAAATTTAGGGGCGCCCTGGTGGCTCGGTGGGTTAAGCATCTGACTCTCGATCTCAGCTCAGGTCTTGATTCCAGGGCCATGGGACCCAGTCCTGCAAGGGGCCCTTTGCTGACACACAGTCTGGTTGGAGATCTCTCTCTGCCCCTCTGCCCCGCTTGGCTTTTGTTCGTTCTCTCTCTCTCTCTCTCTCTCTCTAATTAATTTAATCTGTTTTTAAATACAATTCAAACATTCCCAGGGTTGAGCACTTACAGGTTATGGTTTTGCTTCTATGACAAATTGGTTCTGGGTACAGAGAGGGCACGTTATAATTTCTGATACTTTGTACCCACCTTGTTCTTTGTAGCAGGTGAAGTGCTCTTACATAATTTACCTCATTTTCCCAGGGACCCATTTTATGCAACAGGAAAGACCTCACTGGGTTAAGTGACTAGTCTCAGATCATACAGCTGTTAAGAGGAGAAACCAGGATTGGAAGCTAACGCCTCTAACTTAAACTCACTGTTCTGTCCTGCCACTCTGTGGAATGAATGTCGATCTCCGAGGTCTTGGTTAAAATGAGCGATCTTACAGTAGTTCATCCTGAGAGCTCTTCTAGTTATGTATCATGGAGTTGCCTTTGGCTGTGTTCTGTACCTTACCGTTACACAAAATACCGGAGGCACTGAGATTCTGCCACAACGTGGTGTGAAGTCCTCGGGACTTCCCCGGGCTCCCTCAGGCCGGCTCTGCCCGCCTGCCAGTCAGACAGTGTTTCGGGGCGCCGCAGAGAAGGGAGCAGGGCACTGAGTGTCGCGGAGGGGCAGCACTGATGCAAGAGATGTCAGTACTGCAGACACACCCAAACCTGGTAGTCACCGACCTTTACGTAGCAGACGAGCTTGGATTACTGACTGATGATAAATGACCTAGATTAGATCCAACTATGACAAAGGAAAAATAGTCTCTAGCTTTTATTATATTAAAATTTTATTATATTTGTTATTGCTCTTCAAAAATAGGCTTTTCCTAGCCTTAAAAATCATTTCTGATATTGGATACCTAGGTTTTCCTTTTTATTTTATTTTAGTTTAGTTTATTTTCAAGAGAGTGAGACAGACAGAGCATGAGTGGGGGAGGGCCAGAGAGAGGGAGACGCAGAATCCGAAACAGGCTCCAGGTTCTGAGCTGTCCGCACCGAGCCTGATGCAGGGCTCACACCCACAGTCACGAGATCATGACCTGAGCCCAAGTTGGATGGATGCTTAACTGACTGAGCCACCCAGGTGCCCTTTGGTTTTCCTAATAGCTGTTTGTCTTAAACTTTGATTTCTGTGTATATTTCTATTTTTCCTTTGATGTTTCACTATTAAAGCTAATGGTCAACTGTTAGTACTTTTATTTTTTTAATATGTATTACAAAAAGTGAATCCTTTATCATTGTGCAGAAAAGCCTCTTCACTTTGGCATATACAAAATAGAATTGGGAACTACTGACTACAAAGTTACATTTATTTATACTTTATCTCTTAGATGGTGTTAGAAAGTATTGACACATCCTCTTTTGGATACTGTTTCATTTTTTCCATTGTACCTGTCTGTTAGAATTATTTTATTAATTGGAAAATCTGAAGACTATTTTTGGTCATCTGACTAGTCCATTATTTTTTTATTGAAAAAGTTACATATATATGGGTATAGTCTGGGCACTTTAGGACAAAAGGGTGGAAATGTGTCCTTCCCACCCTAGGTCTCTCAGTCCCTTTCCTTGGAAGTAGCTGTGTACGTATTCTCAGTTTTCTAGGTTTTGTTTTGCTGTTCTGCTTAATACACATGTCAAATAGGAGTTGTAATAAGCAGTATCACACTACATTTTTTATCATATATTTGAAATGTTCTAGTTGTATATTACATTCTGAATAAATGAGATATTGGCAACATTGCTATTTAAGTTCTGTCTTTTATTAATGCATTCTTTTAAATTTATTTTTAGTATGTGAATTATACAGCTTATTAAGTGATAAAGATGTTTCCATGTTTAAATTTTATTAAAAAATCATAAGTGGCATATTTGCACTAGAAGTTAATACACAATATATTCTGCATGTCTGTCTATGGTATTGTCAAATCCGTTATATAGTAATGAACTTGTTTATGCCAAGGTAATGTGAAAAGCCAGTTATGTGAAAAACATTCTTAAGAAACTTCCTAAATGAACTTTTACCCTATTTCCAAAAGTCGCCACTTTGGTTTTAGACAATAAGCAGAAAGCAAGGAAAGGGAAGACTTTGAAGTGATGAGCCACCTGTGTGGTCCCTTTGAAGTAGAACTCAAGGTCAGACTCCCTCTCTTCAGGGTGTGAAATACTGAGTAGAAGCCTTGATTTCCAGATTCTTTGCTTGACACCTTTACTATCTGGGCTTATGCGTTTGGTCTTACAGGAAACTTCAGATTCTAGCAATATTGATGTTTCTCATTGATTTCTTATCAATGTAGTGCTAATTTTGTTCACGTAAGAATAGTTGATGCTTAATGGATAATGGAAATATGAAAGTCTCTGTTTAACGTTTAATGGATCACCTTAAAGGAGTAAAACAAATTAATCTCACTGAATATTCAGTGTTTCCTGACATTCTCCTTATGGAAATTCAAATTATTAAAGTATTCAGATTCAATATAAATTAAAAAGAGCTGTTGTTCCCATGTGTTCTCTATTTTTTTCTGCCACTTTTATTTTTGAAAACAGGTCATTTTTGTTTAGTTTATGGTAATAATCAGGAATTACAAGAGGTCTTAAATGATATCAGCTACGATGTTCCAGTTTTCACACGAAGACCCAGCTGGTCGACTGTTCGGAGACAAAAACTAAACATTTAAGACTGCATCAATCTGCATAATTTACTTTAAAAGTATAAAAACATTGCAAAAGGAGTTAATTCCTGCCATTGTGTTTTGATGTATCAAGTACCTTTTTATTTAATCATACCTGAGTACATTTTTCAAGTAGAACAATTTTTTTTTAAATAGTAATCCAACAGAAGATGATAGAAATATAGTAGGTTAAAGCATTATCCGATTTTGGCTTGAAGATAGTATCCAGACATTTTGGTTTAGTGTTTCTGGTCTAGGGAGTTTGTAGATCATAAACCATTTTTTCCCATGTGCCCACTGAACATTCAAACATGATAATTGGTGACTGATTCTTACTTAAAAGATCTTAGAGGTCAGTAGAACTCCACTAAGTATTGTATTTTAATGACATTCAGTAGGGGATACAGCCAGTTAATTAGTTCCTAAGATACAAGATACAGAAAATAAGTATATATACGATGGGGAAAATGAATACATGTATTTTTTCCTAGGAGACCAATTTCAAAATAGAAATACAACAAAAGTATAGGGTATAAACATTGTTTGGCTCAGTGTTGGAAGCTCAAAAGCAGCTAGCCTACCTGGATGAGATGGTGGGTTACTTTGGTGTGCATCAGCGGGCAGGCAGAAGCACAGTATGTTTAGGAAATGTGGGCCCTGTTGGTCATGTTCTCAGTGAGTGTACCAGGGGCCACCCCAGGACCATCTCCTGGGGCTCAGAAAGCTCTCCTTTTCTTCATTCCTGGAATGCCATCATCCATGGTGATGGGTAAAAAGAAACGCTAAGTGCAGTGTGAAATACTAGAACAGGAGAGTAAAATTGGCCCCGTGGTCCTGCTCTCTGATGGCCACATTCTGCTAGACATTGGGAGCTCCGGAAGGCGGAGGAACTTAGCATACGGTGGGGTGGTGTGAAACATACGTAATAGCCACATGAGCCCATAGTTTCAGGCATTTTAGAATTGCCGAATTTTTAGTGAATGATTAATGGTAAAGAGCTTAAAACTTTGTATAGGAATATGATTTTCTTTGTCATTACTGCCCTGACAGATCAGGTCCTCTCTTGAGAGAACTCTGTAACTTAGTCTGTTTTTCTTTTTCCTTTTTCTTTTTTAGTTAAAGCCATGTAAGTAGTTAGATTTTCCTTTCAGCTTTTTAAATCTGACTAGTAGATATTCCCATATTCAAGCCTTCTTTAAATGCTTCTGTGTTAGATAAGCGAGAAGTTAAAACAACTCTGTAAAGACGTATTATTAATATACACACACACATATATATATATATTTTATAAAAATGCTGCTGCTGCTACAATTGCAGGTCCTTTTGGAATAAATCATGGGATTGAGCTCCATTCAGATGTGGTGGAATACGCCAAGGAAAAATTGGAGAGCTTCATCAAAAATAGTGATAGCTTTGATAAGTAAGTACTCACATGTATAGTTTTGGTTTGAAAGCAGTTGATAAGTAGATGTGTAAGACTTGTCTGTTCCTCAGTTCTGTTAATTCATTGATCCTGAATTGCTCAGTGTGCTATAAAATGAAAAATTAAGTTATAAGAATTATTCTACGCTCTAGTTTTTGCTCTGCGTAACTCTATAGTGAACGATAAATAAATGTGAAGTAACTTTTATAATCGTATATCACTATCACTGTATCCGTGATAGGAGTGATAGTCGGTAACGTTCCACTCCTTCAAAGACAAGTGCCTTTTCCGAAAACACAACGTAAAGATGCCTGGCCTTAGAAAGTACTGCTCTGGAATTGGTCCTTTACCTGTGGAGCGGCGAATTGATAGTTCTGCCCTCTTGAGCGTAAGGGTGATGATGGTTGTTAGCATACACAGGACTTTCTTAAAAACACTCAGTTACTTTGTAATATAACCAGAGTTCATTGTCATAGAACTATATTGACGTATTTTGTGATACGATTATGTTAGAGCAATTCCTTTGTAAAACATTGTTTTGAACTCATACTTTCCCTTAGAACAGATATCGGGCAGACTTTGGTCCCTAACCTGGCTGGGGAGGTTTCTCTGTGTGCACTGTTCCTAAAATTCAGCCAGGATAGTCCTCTGGGGCCAGGGCGTCTTAGGCTGAGCCCACAAACTCTGCGAAATGATGTAAAACATTTGAGGGCATTTATACCTTCCAACTGGTCATGTTTTCAAAGAAAGTCTTACAAAGCTTATTAGGACACTAGCTTAGAATCCAGTCACCTTCTGTAGCAAAGGTTTGGTACAAAACCAGAATTCTGACTCAGCTTGTTGGGAGTGGGCCTTCCTCACTCTTCTCAAGGCCCTGGCCATGACCATGGAGGCGAGACACTTGGGGGTCTGAGTCAGAGCTGAGGGCTTTATTCTGAGAGGTTTGCCCTTGGGACAGGCCACGAAGGAAGCAGAGAGAGCCCTGCGACCGTCTGCTGGGGTGTATTTTCTTTTTTCCTCCCCTGCTTCGCCCTCTTCTCCCTCCCCCCACTCCCCTTGCCTTTGCCAGTGTGGATCTGTCCTCTGGCAAGTGACACTTGATTGGTTGGCAGATAGGAAAGGATCTGCTGCTGCAGAATCTCGTTGTTTCTGGGGAAGGGGAGGCCTCTGTCTCCGCAGGGCTGTAACTGGGTTACGAAAGACCGCAGGCGGGCAGGCTGGAGAGAAGTGGAACATGTTTGGGTTTATGTTGTTCTAGAATTATTTAGTGTATTTGAACAAGCCATTTGCATTTTCTGCATCAGTTTGTGGAGCTCCCTCCTTTATCTTATTTATGCTGGACTTTAGAAATACTTAAAACTTAATTCACATTTGAATCATTTTTTAAGTGCTTACTGTGTTGATTCATATTCTATTTCCAAGAAAAACATATTGTTTGATGGGAAAAAAAGTGGTAGTTTTTAGCCTAAGTTATTTTATAAGAAATTGGTATTCAATTTTACCATCCTTTTGGGTCTTAACATTTCTGTCTGTCTGATGATTTGTAACATGTTAAATGCTTAAGATGTAGACAGGAATATTTTTTTATATTGTTTACTAGGACTATAGAATTTTGTTGAATTTATTCCTATTTTATGTGTTTTGATGTTGAAATAGTGTACACCTAGGACCTTTTGAATACATTTGAACTTAGAAAATACAAAAGTACTATTAGTAAAAGCCAGTGTTTAAGGCCTATCATGAGTCTGGTATCACTAGATAGTAACCCATTTCCGACAGAACGCGCTCCAGGGCGAGCCTTGAGTCACCGAAGCGTCTCTGTGCAGGTGTCTACGGACCTCGGGTTCAGTGCTGACAAGTCTCATGGTCCTGGGAGACAGTAAATTAGGTCATCATGTAAAGCATTTCTATGTTGATGTGATTTAAGTATCAAATAATCCATAACAGATAAGTTTGAAGACTATATATATCTCCGTGTCTCAACTAAAAAAATTTTTTCTAAAATTGTTTTCATATAAATGATTAAATTTCCTTGTATTTCTTGAATTTGTTGTTACTCTGATACAGATTTGTTATTCATAAAATGATGAATTCTAAAATATGGCGATAGGCCTCCTAAAGGTTCATCATTTTTATTGTTTTAGTTAAAACAGTCCGTCAGACTTTATAGTTGTTTTTGAAGTGTTGCAACTAAAACAGAATCGTACATTAATAAACTAGGCTAAAAGAATAAGTTCTGGAAATACTATGTATTTTGGTTTTCAGATAGTGTTCTGAGGTATTCCTTAATATTTCAGACGATGAAAACATCTTGCATCCAAAGAGCACTAGCTACCCGGAAAATGTTTCCGTTTGTGTAAAGTAGTGAGTGGTTGGGATCTGAGTGATCAAAGTCAGTGAGGTCTCATTGGGCCCCTTTTTGGGTTTGTTCATATTATTGGTTTGGGTGACAGGTTGTAAAGATACAGTAGTTTTCTTTCTGTCTTGTGTTTTGATGATTTTTTTGCAATTTTTTTTGATGTTTGTGGATGATATTTCTATTCACATTAAATTTTTTGGATGTGAAAAAGCTGCTGTGCAAGCAGCTTCATTATATTTAATTGTATGCAGGTCGTCAAAATACATATTTTAATTAATACGATAGAAAGTAACTCTGGAAAATCAATTGCTCTTTATGTCTTCCTTAGTACCAGATTATTCTAAATGATGTGTAACACAGAATAGGAAGCTAAAATGTAACACTCTTCCTTTTTTACTTATCTTACTGGTTTGGATTTTTTTATGGTTTTTTTTGCACGGGGAGGATGGTTGGATCTTTTTTAATCCGTTCTTTTTTCAAAAGTATTATATCATTTATTATTTAAACTGCATTTAAAAAATTTCTTACATACATAATGAACTTCAATAGAGGTAGGGAAAAAAAATCCATAAACTACTCAACCTTAAAATATATGATGTTAGCTGACCTTTTAAAAAATACAAATGTGTGTTTTTGTGCTTTATAAAGCAAGTTTGGTTCCTGAGTCTTGAAAGTAGTATTTCTTCTTTTAGAAGAAAGTGTCTTTATTATAATGTATTTGTTTTAGAATTTGCTTTCCATGCCTTGCTCCTATATCAGCAAACAAAGTAACTTGGAGAGGCTGTTCTGAATTTACTGTGTTTGGAGATGGGCGCGAGGAAGGGGCTCTCTTGTGTGGTTTGTCCCTTTGTCCTACTTACGAGGTTTTTAGATTCACCTAAATTCCCTTATAAACATGACGTTTGATTTCTATTGGCATACTTTCCGGTGAAGGACCACATAGTAACTGCTCTGGGCTTCCTGGTCTAAGGGGTCCCTGAGCAATGCTCAGCCATGCAGTAATGCAGCCTGAGACCCTCCGAAAGGGAGTTCTGGGGACGCTGGATTTACAAAAACAAGCCCCTGGGTGGATCTGGCCTGTTTGCTGACCCTTGTTCAATCTTCAAGCATACTCTTCTGATCTAGACAAGTCTTTTAAAGGCCCTTAGGTGTCTGGTTTTCAAGAGGGAGAAGTTTGGAGAAGGTCAGGTTATAATCAGTATTCTTGCTTGAACAGTAAGCAAAATAATCTCTCCAGTTTGTAGTTACTTGGAAGAATCCTTCAGTTAAAGTAGCCGAATTGTAAACCTTTATGTTGTAAATGCTCTGCAAATGAGTTGGCAGTTGGTGTAGCATTTATTTATAGCAATATTTGTGTGTTTATCTAGTGTGTCTCAGCTCCCGAGAAGGCATGTTCGGAATGACAGATCAGTTGATCCTACGTCGCTCCCTCTCAAGACTACCTTAGCTAAATTTGGGAATAGTATAGCGTCTGATTTATTTGAAGATTTTCATTCTGTTTGAACAGAGGACAGTTGTTTCTTTCTAGTTACATAAATGAGTCATGCTATGAGTACTGAAAACAATAATGAGATAATAAAAAATAATAGCACCTGATATGTGCTGTCCGTTCGGTAAGTGCCATGTACATTCTAAGTGCCTAATCCACACAGTCCTAGAGGCCATCTTGGTGTCCACATGACCCAAGTGGGAAAACTGAAGAACAGACAGGCTGTGACCTCAGCTTAGCCCGTCTTGTTTTTAGTTCTGAATTAGCTCTGATAATGTAAACACTGATTTATTCCAGTATTTCTTCCGGTAGTAAGCCACCCACGAATTACAGTCGAGCAGTTTAGCCCCGGATAAAAAAGCCAAAGCAGCACTTATATTTTCATCATGTATTTTCCTATGATTAGAATTATGGAGTGCTGTTAACACGGTAAAATGCACGATAGTATTTTTATTACAAAGCATACTTAACCTGTTCGTTGATGAAACTCACCTGCGGTGTGAGTTACTTTTTGGGGGGGAGAGATGAGTGAGAGAGGCGATGCAGTGGAGTGAACGTTTTAGTTAAATGCAGATGGTGTCGTTCTTTTGTGTTTTAAAGATTTATTTGGTTTATGGCAATGTCTAGTGGCCTCATTTTATTTTTAATTCTAGGTTTATGTTTCATGTGCTTGATTTGCCTTGGAAAAATGCTTCTGTATCCTGTCAGCTTTATCACTAGAATAGTCCTGCTTCATCTTTAAGAGAATTATGGCATACTTGAAGTAGTTTTGTATCTGTTAAATATATATTCATCATTATTTCACAGTATTTCTCAGATGTTTGAATATTTTGATACACTAATGTTCAGATGGTAGTTTTATAACAATTACTACAGGTTGTGTAAACTGTTTTTAATCATGACAAACATCAAATGGTGGTAACAGAAGTACTTGAAAATAGTCATCAAGACTATATATCAGTTATATATTTTTAACATCAGTGAGGACCAGCATGGGGGAACGCTGCATGGCTTCAAACACATTGTTAGGAGAAGAAATTATTGTTGAAATACTTGAAGGCTCACTTTATGTGATGTACCTGTTATGTTTCCTGTAAGTGTTTAGAGATTGGTTTTGATCCTGTCGATTTTCCTAAAGCTTTCAATGAGAAAACACTGTATGTACTTACTCCTAACACTTTGCTTTAAATAATGCTTGAAATTATTCTGAGATGAGATTGATGAGTTGGAAGGGATAACACTTGAAAAGGTAAAGTCTTTGCTTTTTAAATTTTACATTATTCAGTAGCTTAATTATTGATTGTAAGAATTTTTGAATGGTATAACTGCGTTTGGAGAGCAAGAGATAATACTTCCCTGGACTTTTTTTCCCAGTGGAAAATTCTGAAGTTTTGTCTTGTTTTAACTAAATAGTCATAGACCTTACGACCCAAAATGTGTATTTTACCAAAATGTTTAAAGAAAAAGAGGTTTCTGTGATTCATTTGGCAGGTTGATTTGGATGAGGTCTGAGAACAAGGTAGGATTCTCTCCTATGACCATGCCGTCCTTTATTCCGTTGGAATAATTGTCTAGACTTTCAATGACAGCGTCCTGTGGCACATGATATACTAGGTGTACAAACTGTCAGCCCCCGCTTCCACAGTGTATTGAAGGGGAATGTTGTTTTTTCTACTCTCAGTCAGCTCCTAGAACCTAGACTATCCGTCTAAGAGGCAAGCTGCAGGGCAAGGCTAGGTCACCCTGATCTCCTAGCAGCTTATCAAAAGAATTATGTGGGCAAGTTGGCAAGGTCCCTGCTGTGAAGGAAATCACCTGTCCGTCTCCGATGAAGATATTTCGACACGCACCTATAAAGAAAACCACTGCCAAGGTAAGTGATGAGCATCCCAGCGCTATTTTGGGCAAGTGTTCGTGTCGTAAGCCACGATACTGTGCTCCCCCTTTTCCCACATGATTTCCAGGGTGCGTTTCAGGAAGGGCATGCCGAGCACACTAACCTCTCCGCACAAGAGAGTCTCAAAATAGTTACTACATTTTCAGATTTAAACCAGCAAATGATCATAAGTCTAAAGTGAATAAATTTGTCGTTATTATGCTCATTTCAGAGCTGCTTATTTTGTACACAGATAACTTAAATTGTTAGGTGTAATTCAGTGTGATTTAGGGGTGTGAGTCATCTCCATATGGGAAATACTGTTGGAAGTTTTCTTCAAAGAATAAAAATGATTGCTACTTTTCACTTTACTAACAGACATAAAATTTTAATGAACTTTCCTAAATTAAGAATAAAAATTAGAGCAAAGCACACGTGAGCCATACTAAACAATAGCCACGAAGGAAATGCCGTTGTGGTTCACCTCTTGCCTCCCCCCCCCTCCAGGTTTCGTATAGTTTTTGGTTGATGCGAAAGAATGGAATTTAGATTTTCTTTTTCACTAATTTTCACCTAGATTTTATGTATAGATCTATAAATAGTGTAGTACTATTTTGTAATAAACTGAAAACTTATGGTTAGTTTATTGCAGAAGTCTTTCATATTATACACAAACTGTATTTGTGGATTAAAACACATCCTTTGCCTCTATAGAGGTTTCTGGGAACTTAGGTGAGATGCAGCTTTCAGAAGACAGTGAAAGCCTACGGGAGAAAGTGTTCTCTTTATTCTCTGGTCTGCACTGGAAGACCGAATGGGAGTTGTCACTTACTCTGATGACACAGTAGCTACCGTGCACGTCTCCAGTCAGTCGTCTTGCTCTCTGTAAATACTGACCCTGGTGGGGACACATCCATAAACAGTGGCCTACACATGTTGTTAGCCTTGGAATTGGTGTGAGTTTATTTACGTGAAATGCGGTTATAAAAATAAGCCACAGTTTTACTGTTAGAATACAGAATGTCTGAGGTCCTGCAGTATGTACCTGGTTAGAAAGACTAAATAGGTACCTACCTAGAAAGAGTGAAACTCATCTATAAGTCCTTTATTCAGAAACATGGTCCATTACCTTTTTTTTTTTAGATATAATGTATAAACTAATAGGCATTTTGAGAATTGTTTTATGTTCTTTACTAATGTGAAGGATTACTGGTAGAAAAGGTTAAGCCATAGTTATAACTAAGAGTCTCTAGATGGGACACCATTTCTGGCAGATTCTTTTCCTTAATAAGCACTAGATAGTGTTATAATTTTTTGGTAATGGGTTTGGCATATGAATTTTATTAAAAAATTTTTTAATGTTTATTTTTTGAGAGAGAGGGAGTGAGAGTAGAGGAGGGGCAGAGAGAGGGAGACACAGAAACCAGAACAGGCTCCAGGCTCTGAGCTGTCAGCATGAAGCCCAACGTGGGGCTCAGACTTAGAAACCGCGAGACCGCGACTTGAGCCGAAGTCAGAGGCTTAACCACCTCAGCCGCCCAGGTGCCCCTGCCATGTGAATTCTCTGTGTTCTGGTGCCAACACTTGAAGACATTGCAGTGTTCTCAGTTTTAGTTATGTCCTTGAACTTTTACTATGTTGTATCTAGAATGGTCCAGTCCTTTTGGAACATTTCAAGTTCAATTAAACTTTCAGATTTGAGTATTCTGTTAAGATAAATTAATCTAGGTTAAATGAAAGTGTAAAGATCTCATATATTTGTTAGAAATGTATTCCATTTGCATTAGTACAGATTTATAGATTTGGAGATCTGATTCTCATTACAGTGCTCCATTGTATTTCTCCCTGAGTGAAAGCAAACACATAGACTTGTTCTGATCTGCATTACAGGGGGAAAGCATTAAGTCATTTTCCTGAAGTTAATGGTGGCTTATTTAAGATCTTTGGAAAGGCCCAAAAAAGTACATTTCAGTTATAGGATAGTTGATTTATTCATTAAAGATGAGGATTTTTAAAAAATTTTTTGAGTTTTGTCTTTCTTTGGCATTTTGAGAAAAACTGTCTTCTGTAGCATGAAGCCACAGCTTTAATAGTGACCAATTTAGTAAAACGAGCCACCACACTGATATGAAAAGGGTCACAGGCACATATTTTTCTCTTTCTGGACAAGTTTCTTTTCTAGTCCTGAGATTTTTTGGTTCATATTCAAAGTTGTTAGGTGGAAAAGTTGACAAAACATTTAGATTTTTTGTATAGTTCTCTTAGTAAATATATTTTGAGGACTGTAATAGGTCATGGAAACACATTTAAAATTCAGAAGAAATATTCCCAGAAATAGGGAATCCTAGGAGAATGTTTCAAAGGGCAGACTGTATTAAGGAGAGTATATTTGAAGCTCCTAGTTGCAGATCATGAGTAGAAGGGTATTTGTTTAGTATCATCAGTTCATGTGGCTGTTAAAATAACACCCCTACACACGTAAATAAAAGAAATATTGAGCTATTTTACATTTATTTTGGACTACGTCTTTGAAGTCCCATGCAAATTTTATCCTCACACTGCAGCTCAGTTTGGACTGGCTGCATTTTAAAGGCTCAGCATCCACATGCGGCTGGTGACAACCGTCTTGGCTACCTTGTGGCTCTAGACTGTCCTGTCTCATCTTGCCATGTCTCAGGGAGCATGTCTCTGATTCCCTAGGTCTGTCCATTTCCTTTCACCCTTACTTTTATGGAATCATGTTCCTTTCCTTGAGAGCATTGATTATCATAGCTGTAAATCTGTATTAGTGAGATTCTTTGATTCTTGTCTTTTCCACTAGATGTAGGCATGAGTGTTTCCCAAACTAGTTCCAATCTTTACACACAACGGGGGCTCAGTAAATAATATTTCACTTAATGAATTGTGCTTATTAGTAGTATAAAGAAATTAGGCCAGAATCGCACATTTGATTTTAGAATCAGGCACTAAATTATTTCTAATTAATTTTGCTGTGATGAGGACATATAAACTATCATTAATCTGAGAAGTGGTCTTAATCGTAAGTTGTTTACTTATAATGGTATTGTCCTAAGTAATAGTTCTGTAAGCTATCATGTATTTATAATAAGTAGGGAGCTTTTTAAAATGTAAGCATATTTTTGAGTTGATTTAATAGACTTGATAAAAGAGGTTTAATAATTTAATTTTAAAAATACAAATTTCCTAAAAATAAGACTGGCTTAAATTACCATAAATTAAGATGAGTTTTTATAAGAATAAAGATTTCTAGATAAGATTTCATTGAAAAAAGTCTAGCTTTTTCTTGTTAAAGAAATGCTCACTGTTAGTTGGGTAGAATGATTAAACCACATGATCCACAGTATCTTATACTTAAGAGTAAAGAAATTATATTTTGGCCATATTTTAGGCAATCATAGGTCCTACCATAGTCTTGAGTTTGAAAGGAATTTAAGCATGGCCCTAACCTAAGTAAGTTTAGCCTTTTGTGTCTACTACGCTAATAGGAAGAATGGCATACTGGTAAAGTAGAGTTGGGTAAGATTTTATTACTAAAACTAATATTTGAACTGTAGGTTGAAGGGATGGTAGGCATTTATCAAGGGAAGAAGAGAAGGAAGGATATTTCAGTCAGAGGAACAGCACATACACAGATACAGGATTTCCAAACACTTTGTATGAGTTCCTCTAAGCAACTAGAAGCAAACACAGCTGACCCTTGAACAACATGGGTTTAAACTGTGCAGGATGGCTGAAATGCGGATTGTGGTACGGTACTAGACATGTATTTCCTCTTCCTTATTTTCTTAATATTTTCTTGTCTCTAGCTCACTTTACCATAAGAATACAATATGAAATACATGTAACATAAAAAATGTTAGCCATCTGCTAATGTTGTCATTGCGACGCCTTTGGTCAACAGTAATTTGTTAGTAGTTAAGTTTTGGGGGAGTCATAAGTTATACTCGGATGCTTGACAGAGGGGAGAGAGTCAGCACCTCTAACCTCTGCCTTGTTCAAGGGTCAACTGTGATTCAATTTGGCTACAACATAGTATGTGTGGGGGGGGGTGCTGGGGGAGAGCAGAGGCGCACACCCAGGAAATGAATCTGGCAGGGCACTTGACGGTAGAGTCCTAACGAGCCCCATGTGACGCTCTCGGGAACCTCACCCTATCCTCTGCCTTAGGGAGCAAATGATGGGAGAGAGACCTGGAAAGTGTGAGCAGCAAGGAGTGAGTAGCAGTTACAGTGAAAGGAATAGTGAGGCATGCACTACCCTAGTGTGGGCGTAGGGAGAAGAGAACGTACACCAATAACTCCTCCCACCCCAGCCCCTCTACCCTTCCCACCCCACCCCTAGCCCTCCACTAAGTAGACAGGAGACCGAAGATAGGGCATAATTCTGGGAAACTCTCCCTTAAATATTAGTGAATATAATGTATCTCTGTTTTTTAGTGTATTTTAATGAAGAGTTGTTATGTAATAAATCTATTAATTACCAAAGGACAGGATATGTTTTACAAATTAGAAATGATTATGATTCAGTCATTGTCATTATTCACTGCATGCTGAAACTTTTAACATGAATTATTCCACCCTCAAATAATAGCCTGATTTTTCCGTGTGGTCATATTAATGTTAATCAACCTAAAAGTAAAACGAGATTCCATGAATTAGTTTTTTAAAAAATTATACGTCGTATTAGTGCATTGGGGTTTTAATTACTGTTCTGTGTTAGAAACTATTTGGAGATTTGTTAAAACGTCAGGAATAAAGTAGGAGTCTAAATAGGATAGTTTATAAAAGCATAACTCTATCTACCATGAACCAACACTGTAACCAGGAACAGGTGGCCTGGACAAAATGCCTTTGCTCTGGAACTGTGTCTCCCTCTGTTGCGTCGGGAGGTCCCAGGGGCCAAAGCAGCAGTAGCATCTGATAACAGTCCTGTAACACAGCTCTGCTGAAATCTGTTAGGAAGGTCTCCCTAACCGTAGTGGCTGCGGAAGTATGTGGCCAGGACATTGGTGTTCTTTCCTGACGGAGCTTTGCTGCTGTTAGCCACGGCAGAATGTCAGACAGGGATGGGTACTGCTCGGGGCTTGCCCTCTGCCACGGGCCTATCAGCTGTTTTATTTTGGGGGGGGGGAGGGCAGTGGAAGGGGAACCTTTTCTTCTTTGTGGGACCCTTGTGATTCTCATCCTTAGTATGTATTATTCATGGGGCATCACAAGATTGGTATCATAAGGAGCTTTTACTCGTATTCATTTTTTAAGCCCTAAGTGAAGTTTCAGTATGGTCCCTCCCCCCCGCAAAATAGGTTAACATTTTAAAGACATGTGAATTATATCATGGGTAATAAAACAATATATTTGATCAGTTAAACTTCATAAACAGGATATTTAAATCAAATCTCATACTGAGATTTTATCCTTAATTTGGGTAACTTCACTATTTCAAAGAACTGGATTGTGTTGAGTATTTTAGATCTAATCTTTTGTTTAAATGAATTAAAATCTATTTGTGTTTTCATGCAGATTTGAGTTCTGTGAACCTGCATTTGTGGTTGGTAATTGCCTCCAGATAGCATCTGACAGTCATCAGTATGACCGAATTTACTGTGGAGCTGGCGTCCAGAAAGACCACGAAAACTACATGAAGATCTTACTGAAGGTGGGAGGCATTCTGGTCATGCCTATCGAGGACCAGGTAACTCCCGGCGTCCTGGGCTTGAACACAGTAGTTTAAGGTGGAAAGTGTCACATGAGTGAAAAGTAGGTTGCAGTTTTTAAAGATCTTCACAGATCTAGCTATAAAAAAAACCAAACAACAACAACAACAACAAAAAACCCTTGAAACAGACTCTTGAACCAGAGCAGATAAGGAAGAGATCCTTGTCCGAGGATTTGAAGAGATGTTTGCCTTTCACCAGAGCTTAGCCTGGGTGCTGCTCGCCAGGTTGCTTCCTGCCACAGGTCTGGACGTGCAGCTGTTCCGTTGACTGTGATGATCTCTACTAGCCACTCAGTCTCCAACATTCCTTAGTTCTTGGAACATGTGACATGAATTCCTTTGGGACTCAGTCTGGACTGCTTAAATCCATTGAAGAAACAAATGAATTTTTAGATCTTCCTTTAGGATGGTGTAGACTCATTTGAAAACATTTTTTTAGTTACTTGCCTGCCTCCCGTTTGGAACTATTAGGTATAATAAATGTATGAAATACTAATATATTCAGAAAATGGGTGGGTCCTTCAAAAGGAAATGTCTTTAAAAATTTACAAGATGGGGAACGCCTGGGTGGCTCAGTCGGGTAAGTGTCTGACTCAGTTCAGCTCAGGTCTTGGTCTCATGGTTATGAGATTGAGCCCCTTGGAGCCTGCTTGAGATTCCCTCCTTCTCCTTCCTCCTCCACCCTGTCCTCCTGGGTCCCTGCTCACGCTTGCTCATGTGTGATCTCTCTCTCTCAAAATAAAATTTTTTTAATAAAAATACATGTCAGAAAAAATCTTTAATATTCATATTAACCTTAATTTAAGATGTTTAAAATGTCTTGTGGTTCATACGGTAGAAAATAAATTCTGTAGGACAACTGGGACCTTGCCTCATCATTTTGGAGTTTACAGTCTTGGGGGTCCCTTAACATCACAGCTTGTTATTTAACTCCGTAGATTTCACCATTACTGTGCAGTGTGCTCTGTAGCAAATTGTTTGTCACTTATTAAAAAGACATACTGTAAAGGCATTCATTTAAAAACATTCCTGGAAAAATACTGTTACTTGAGTGCTTCCAGAGTTGAGGCTCCCAGATGAACAATCTTCTGTTTTCTGTTAAAAATATCTCTTCAGATATTTTTAAGATAGGGCTTCGCGTTAGCATTTTATTAAATACTAAGTATATACTGTTATCTTGATGTCAAATGGGCTTATTTTTATGATAGAAATTGAAGATATTAATTCAACTTGATCAAGCCATATCCTGAGCTAATTTAATTTTTCTTTCCAAGCACAGGGGATGGGTTTTTGCCAGGCAGGTAAAACTTCTAATGCTCTTGTGATTAATTACATTTATTTGTGAAATACTAAGTTGGGATTAGAATGAGAATCTGCGTTTTATTACCATCATGGAGGACCATGAAATTGACTCACTGGTACAGTAATCAGACCATGGCTTTATTGATGCTTTATATGATGCTTTAACCAAACAACTGAACCTAGTGAGACATCTAATCTGGGGACCCCTGGCCGGTGTGGATTGGAGTAATATCTCTAGAGGCTATCAGACCCCAAATATAACATGATGAGTCCTTTGATCATATTTGAATATTTTATTCACATTGACTTATCTATCTCAAGCTGCAAATATTTGTGATTTCTTCTGTATTATTTTATGATAAGTATTTAAATGATAGTAATTTGGTTGCATTCAAATGCAAGTGATTATATAGCAACCGTTGGCAGTTATTCTGTGAAAACAAAATTGCGACTGTAAGACGATCACATTTCCAGGACTAAGCTATTCTGTTTCTGTGTTTTCCTCCAAATAGTTAACACAAATTATGCGAACTGGACAGAACACTTGGGAAAGTAAAAACATCCTTGCTGTTTCATTTGCTCCACTCGTACAGCCAAGTAAGAATGACAACGGCAAACCAGACTCCGTAGGACTCCGTAAGTAACTGTTGGTCCTTCCGACTGTTGTTCAACTCTTATGCTTAGGTTTTAATACTGTATACTTAGGGAAAAACTAAAGAAACAAGCAGTTAAATGTTCAACAGATTTATTCAGCTTTTTTGTGGAAGTGAGTTAAAGCACCAGACACTGTTAGCTGCCTTCATGGACATGTGAAAAGAAGGGGCAGGTCAAAGAAATCATGAATTTATTAACTATAGTTGTTATTTTTAAATTTAATATTAATTTTGTTGTCATTTTCTACACAGAAGGACGACAAACACAAAAGCCTTTATTTGAGCTGCTTGTTCCAAGACCAGAAATGAGTTTCAGGGTAGTTGAAGGCCGCTGGCTAGAGTGTAGAAGATAAGATTTAACAAGGCTTTTCTATACTCAAAGGGAACGTCAGCGTTGGGTGTGGATAGACTTCTTTGGAGGTAGAAAAAAAAAGGAAGGTGGTGGTAGAGAAAAAAAGAAGGATGTCAAGTTTGGCCTTGAGCAGCTAGCTGGGTGGTGGTACCATTTTATTGCCGTTGCAAGACTGGAAGTGGAATAGTTTGGAGATAGGGGTAGGAGGAGGAAGCGTTCTATTCTGGCCATGTCCAAGTTTCCTGTTGGCGTGCCCGGCTCAGGTGGTCAGGTGGTTGTGAACCTGCTGCAGGAGGGAGGTGTAAATTAGGATCCTCAACGGAAAACTAGCATTTTAAGCACTTGGGGAAGAGTGAGGAGAGAGAAGAGGTGTTTGTGTTGGAAACCAAGAAACAGCATTTCAAGAAGGAGGAAGTGATGAACTTACTGCAGTTGAAAGAAAGGAGATAAGAGTAGTATTAATTGGCTTGTGATAGATCACAGTTTTGGAAATTGGTAAGTAAAGTTCTTTACCAAAAATGAACTTTATTATGGTAGACTTCTTGCTTTAACTTGCTTTTTAAATGAATTCATTTCAAAGGAACCTGGCTTTATATTTAATTTTATTTTCATTGTTTATTTTACCCTCTTTTGAGCCATGTAATTTTTGTGGTCTGTTTTTCCCTCTCCCAAGTTCTTACCAGTGGGGAGATGGGTTTGGTGGTCACATAGCTAGGAATAGAACTGTCAGTTTTATCACCTACTGAAGAAGGTGGGGGAGATGGCTTGGGTCTGCACCCTGAAATCACATTCCCCACGCGGCCGCAGGCAGCCTGGCCAGCCTCCCGGCGGGAGTGAGTGGAGGAGGAGAAAGGGGAAGGCCCCACATGGCAGCTGCTCCGCAGGCACAGACCAAACAGAGCAGGCCTCCTGCTGTGTGGTGCTGCAGGGGTTGGGGTCCAGGCGGTGAGTGGCAGGGGGGCCTCTTCCCTCGCCCCCGGAGAGGACTTCCCCGCGCTCCTCCGTCGCGGGAGCTGCCATCTGAGAGACCTGGTGAGCGCCCTCTTCGGATTCAGGAGAGGCCTCAGTTCTGCCACAGCGCTCTTACTTCAGCCTCGGTTAGAAAGAAGTCAGGCACTGGGTTCAAAACACAGTTTGAACCTTTCACAAATGGAAGGTGTTAATCAGCCATTTTCCCCAAACATACTTGGTGCTGTTGGATGTGACTTACAAAAATGAGTCGATCGACACTACAAAGACACATACAGCCGTTACACAGAGAACTAAAAATAAGAATGAATAGAAAGATTATCGTAAAGATTCATTCTGTCAGCAAAGCTACTCTGCTTGAATGTTAAATTTAAACATCCTTCCTGTCTATTCAGAGACGCGTGCTAGAGGTGCTCGGGGACTGAAAGGGACTTGTTCCTAGCACCAGAACCAAGTACCTGTCACTCGTCTTCACGCGTGTGATACGGTTGTTTCAGAGTATCCTTCTTGGGAGACTGCACACACCCCCCTGTATATGGAGGTGTATGTGTATGCTGTGATGTGTAGTAGACAGTACCGTATAGTATGCACTATAACATATGTAGACTATACCATACTAAAGTCATGGAATATTTCAACTTGCTAAAAGCAGTAATAAGAAAGTAAAATTATTTTTTCCCTCCTGTTTTCCAAATACTAGAATTACAGGTCATATTTGTGACCATTTTCCTTAACCTATCATAACAGGTTAGAGAGTCACAAAAAAGAAGTAATGGAAACATTCTGTGACACAGTCTGGTTTGGACAGTGGCCCAGCCACAGATATGTGTCTCTGTAGATACCTATGTCCTTATAGAGGTCCCTGTGGACTTCTGTGCGTCAGCCATTTAGGTGTTTCACCTTCTCGTGGGACTGTTGTCGCCCGAGACACTTCCTCATCTGACAGTGTCCCCGGTTTAGTGTCCTTCAGAGGAGTCTAGGTTGTAAATGTGGTTTTGCAGTAACACAGTTACCAATGGCATGGATGATATGTTATAAATGGGCAGTTTTCATTCTTTCCCATTTTACGGATGTCGATACAATATAGACCTAGGTAATTAGTAAGACTTCATTGGTTGGGTTGATGAACATAACTGTGGATGTAAAATAGGTCGATACATTTGGTTGAAAGGGATAAAATGGGGGAAGAGCCTAAATTAAAAAAAAAATCCGTCATACCTCTGAAATACTTTCAGGAGAAATGATCTACCCAAATTTGTCATCAGAATAGTGTGTGGAGGGTTTGGGAGGAGGAAATGTGAGTGTTGGTGTGGTAAGATTAGCAATAGGGTGAGGGTCGGAGCGGAGTGTCCGGTACATGGGGTTCGTTAAACTATCAAAACTCTTGTAAACATACTTGAAAGTGTCTACAATGAAAAGAAAAAAAATCATCAATAGCATAAACACGAGCCAGTGTTAGGCCCAACTTTTCAATATCGTTCCCAAAAACCAGAGACCACCAGGGAGACCGAGTCACGCATGCGAAAGCAAAGGGCATTATTACGGGCTTAGGCTGGCTGGGGTCTAAACTCGGGCTCACAGACCTCACCAGCGCAGTGGATCCGTGCTGAGAGCCAGAAAGACGAATTACAGCTCTCTTAGCTGCCCCGCCCGCCTCCCACCCCTGCTTTTCCAGAGCTCCCTCGAGCCCAGGTTTCTTCTGTCCACACTCCTCCTCGGGCGCTTGCAAGGGGCTGACGGCTCCGGGCTTCTGTCCCCAGCCCGGCCCGTGCCCCCGAGTCCCAGACTCCCGCTCCGGCCGCCTGTGGGCAGGAGCAGCAGCGGCTCTGCCATCAGAACACCCACGTCGGGCCCCACCTCAGCCACTGGGACACCCGCGACTGGGACCAAGTCCTGTCCCTTCTGCCTCCTGCTCCTCACTTAGCGCAGAGGGTGCTCTGGCCTGTAACAGGCTGAGACGGTGACCGCTGGGTCACTGCTGGTTTTCTTCCCGAAGTCTCCGTTCAGGAAGTGTTCACAGACATTTCCGACAACACAGAGCGGAATTTTGATTTTTTTTCTCCCCGCTACCCTTCCTCTTTCTCGTGTCAGTAGTTGACATTGCGTCTCTCGAGTCGTCCAGGCCGCAAACCCCCACATCCGGCGCCCGTCCAGCCTGCCTTCGTCACGTGTTTCAAGTTGTCCCCTTGTCTGCATCTTCCCTGCCAACCCCCGCACCCCAGCCTGCCTCCGCGTGCGGGCCGGGCTCAGCGGGGTCCCTGGGCGCTCCCGCCCCTGCCTGCGCCCTGTGCTCACGACCCGCGCTCCACGCGGGAGCCTGAGCCCTGATTCCATGGGTCATGACCCTGCCTTGGTCAAGCCTGTGAGCAGCCGCGTGGCTGGTCCAGGGCCTGCGAGACCACCCCGATCACGTCCCTTACGTTTTCTTCCTGCTCTCGGCTTCCTCTACCCCACCCTTCTTTCGGCTTCTCGAACATGCTAGTCTCTCTGCCTGACGCTGTTTACAAACGTGAGCTCAGGCATGCCTCTCCTGAGGGGGGCCAATCGGAAGTAGTCAGACCCCATGTTACTTTGTCTGCCCGTGGTGGGTTTTCTCCTATCTTCTTTTTTTCCATAATTATTTTTTATCCGTCCCTCCCCCAAATATAAGATCTCTATAAGAGCAGGGACTTTCTTGGTCTAAATCGTTCACTGTCTCTAAACGAGCTCTTTAGTAGTACCTGGCGTATAGCCTGACACTGGGCTGTTGGGTGACCGTTCAGCAGCTTCACAGCCTGGGAAGGCAGAGCCGGTGGTCGTTCCACCCGTGAACATGGACGGATGAGCGCTCACACCGGTCTTTCCTCACCGGCGCTCACAGAACTCGGCGTCGGCAGAAGCAGGGCTGGAGCTCGAGCCGTCAGATGTCGTTCCGTTTCCATCTCAGATAGTTGCGAGCAGGCTTGAACGTGCCCAGTGTGGCTCTTTGGAATTCCTTTCCACTTCAGGTTTCAGGAGGCAGGTGACAAAAGTTTGAAGAAAAGGTTTTGTGGTGGGTCACTTAGGTGTGTGCAAAGGGTCTTGGGACCAGCTGGTAAAGCGCTCTCCTCTCCTGCTGCAGCGTGTGTCCAGTGTGGGACAGGGGCTGGCGAAGGAGACACTCGGGGCCTTGGGCAGGATGACACACCGTGCAGGCCCGGCGCGGAGCGCACAGAGGGCGTGCCGTGGCCCCTGGTGCCTGGAGCTCGCAGCCTGATGGAAGAGGGAGACCACGTACCGCGAGTTCCCAAAGCAGGCAGGATTCCGGAGGTCCCCACAAAAAAGTTTGCAAGGGAAGCATCCGGAAAGAGAGTACCCAAAGTCAAGAAGTGAAACGTAGATGAAGATTTTTCAGTAGGCGTTTGAGAAGGATCCTTGATGGCAGTTTTATTTCCACAGGGATGGAGGCTAGGAGCAGTGCATTTCAGGTGGGACGGCAGAGTCGGTTCCTCCGTGCATAACGGATGGAACAGGCTGTGTTCTAGGGCGAGCGCACTTACACGTCTGTAGGAGAGGCGAGCCACGCACCAGGACTGTGTTTGGGAGAGGTAAACTGAGTACCCGGAGGGAGTCTGTGGCGTGTTCTGGCCTCTCAAGTTGTTGACAGCAGGATTTCCAGCGGGCCTTGGCCGAAGTATGCTGCACTTAGTGATAACAGGAAAACTCCGTGTGTGTGCGCGCGTGTGTGTGTGTGTGTGTGCGCACGTGTATACGGGTGCACGGGTAGAGTAATGGCTTTAAAACTCAGACTGAGGTGGTCAAATGTTGCCTTTATTTTGAGTTTTTGGAATAGATCGTCACCCTTGTATGGTTTTCAACATCAAAAATATTTTTAAAATGTGGTATAAAATCTCTCCTCCATTCTTGTCCCCTAACTGCTTCATTCTTATGTAACCTGCTCCTAAGTTCTTACTTAGACTTTCAAAGAATTTTCATGGATATACTTGGGGACACATGTACACACACATCGGCACAAAGAATCCTCTCCACCTTCCACAGGACTCAGAATAGTGTAGAGAAAGCCCCATGGAAATCTTTGTTAGACAAATAGAGTTTTCATACTTTGTGTTTTCTAACATTTACTAAGAAATATTTTGCTCTGTGAAGGGATGGATAGCATGTAATGTTCTACTTTTTCATGTTTTATGTGTGTATGTTTTGTTTTTGTTTGTGTGTTTTTTTGTTTGTTTTTTAGCTCCCTGTGCCGTCAGGAATCTCCAAGACTTGGCTCGTATTTACATCCGGCGCACACTTAGAAATTTCATAAACGATGAGCTGCAGGCCAAGGGGGTCCCTCAGAGAGCTCCGCCCAAAAGGAAAAGAAAGAGGGTTAAACAAAGAATCAATACTTACGTCTTTGTGGGTAATCAGCTCATTCCTCAGCCTCTAGACAGTGAGGAGGACGACAAAATGGAAGAAGATAACAAAGAAGAGGAAGAGAAAGATCACAGCGAAGTTGCAAAGCCAGAGGAGCCACCTCAGAATTTACTGAGAGAAAAAATCATGAAACTCCCTCTCCCTGAATCTTTAAAGGCTTACTTGACATATTTTAGAGAAAAATAACTTAGATCAAGAAGAAAGAATACCTACTGATAATTCCTTTAGTCTTGAAAATGTAGCATTTGTTAGGAGTTAAATGAGAGCAAATTCTTTCAACAGAGCGAATTATAGTGGAAAAGTATAATTTGTTTCTGTCTTAGTAATAAAAATGATGTATTCAATAATTGAAAAGAATCCCTTTTTATAAAATATATTTTTTCTTTAAATTTTGGGAAAAATGCTGTTTTAACTCAGAGTGACTTCAGGAGTGGAATGCAACGATACTCAAGATTTATGTACGGTAAATCCTTTTCTGATTCCTTACGGATTTGTAGTGGTGAGGCTTACGTTTCATTTTCTAGAAGGTTACATAACTGTTACGCATATGCTGGTTTTTGAACAGCAGTTGTTTTCATTTCCTCTCTGAAAGTGTCCCGATCTGATTAGGAAATCAGATGCTGTGTAGACCCACTTACCTTACTTGCGTCGCAGTCACTATTGCTGAGTTGTTCTAGTATTCCGGGCAATCTATGAGTGCAATAACAATACAGATATTGAATACTTTAGCTTTAAAAAAAAGTTTCATGGAACTCAGTGGCATTGCTGCTTTTGCTTTTGAATCTATTGCCAAAAGACATGGGAAAATATCTGCTTCTCTCCTAGGGATTTTAAGAGCACATCAAGTGAATGTTAAATAAAAAGTATATACTTCATGCAGTCCTTACTTTGTATGGACCCTTTACATTTTCAGTATTTAAAAATAATGAGGTTTTCTTACTCTCTGGAGTTTTAGAAGGTGGTGTGTTTAGGACTGGGTTTTCTCTTACCCACTGTGTAAAGTGTTTGGTTTTCAAAGATGCGCTGTTGTGCACACAGCCGGTGACACGCAGGTAGAGAGTACGCACGAGTGTGCCCCCTCTCTTGGGGTGCGCTCCCAGGTAGGGGCCTCTGGTTCCTTTGGACCTTTGTCTGGGACAAGGCAGAACTGAGCTCGCCCCCAAAGAAATCACCTTTGTCACGTACGAGGTGCTCACAGGAGTTGTGTGTCGGTGCCTCTTGCTTTGAAAATGCGGTTCAGAATCAAAGTGTGATCTTTGGGACCCACATTGCGCTCACTGAACTTTCTCATGGTGTGGGGGGCTTTTTTTGGGGTAAAATTATAATTCTCACCTTTTTCTTAATATCACACCCTTAAACTATCCATCATTTGAATATTAATTATAGCTTCTCAGTGATACAGCAGTAAATGCCGTTTTTGATTTGTTCCTTTTCTTCCCACTAGGGCCTGAAAACAGCCATTCCTTATTAAGAAAGTACAGAATGTAACATACTACTTCGTGTTACGTGGATTATGTATTTTTTAAAAGGAAAAATTTGAGGATATCACTTATTACCACCAGCATCCCTGTTCCAATGTTGATCAAATAATGTTTAACGAAACCTAATTGATATATAGTAAAAGAATTATTATTATCTCTCTTCGAAGATTCAACTATTAGTAACACATAGTTGGTTTAAAAAATCTCATCTCTGGTAAATCTCAGCTCTGGTAAGTCTACACATTTAAAAATGAGCATTCGAAGTATTCTAAGTATGACTTAGCTCAAGTTAAATGAGGGTATTTTAGTCCTGGGAAAGGTAATTTCATGGAAGATGTTTGTTTTGTACCAGTGACTGGGGCTAGGTGATAGGGGCTGGGGGCTGGGTGTTAGCTCCACAATGTTTTTCTTTTTTTAGATGATTACTACGTTGTTATTGTTAAGAAATGTCCCATCTCATTTCTATCAAGGAAAAAAATAGTTTTATACAATGTCATCTATTAGGAATGTTCATTTTATTTTAAATTACATGTTTTAGAAGTTTAGTAGTGAGTTCCTGGTGCCCACATACTTTTATCCAGACCCTTCCCCGGCCCCTGGACACACTGTTGGTTTTGGAGCTGGCGTCCAGATACGTAAACACACATATTCTTAAACGATGATTTTCCAATTCAGAAGAACGTTTTCGTTACGGATATATTTGAAGATCGACTTGCTCATGTGGTCTTTTATTCTGTGGACCTTGGCAAAGTGTACAGTAGATTTTCATGGTCATTACATATTTTTGTCATTGAAATGTATCTCTTGTGTTTTTAAATGCATTCATTCATTTTACAGTTGTGATTTATTATTGACTTTAAATAAAGAAGTAGAAATAAAAAAATGAAAATTCAAGTGAAAACCCTTTTATCTATTAATGGGACTATATTAGACTGATAAAGAATATTTTGGGTTCTTTATTTTTTAATGAATTCGTGGTTACTTGAGTATGAATAACCATTCTCTGTAGGTGGGAGAAATAGCAAAAAAAGGTAAAACTAATTGAAAATGGTGAGGAGTATGATCATGGGATCTTACCAGCCAGATAAAACGGTGGAAGTCACCTAGTCTTTTACTTTGTAGAGAAGAAGGAGGGCTAGGCAGACAGCATGGTTCTCTCACGTCAGACAGCGGGATGCGGATGAAACAGCGTCAAGCATTTGATGAACCTCAAGAAACCATCAGCAGCCGCCTAATTACCACGAAGATAGTTTAAGTCTGCACTTCTTACTGACTAGTTAATACATTCGGTTCGAGTCTTGATAAACAAAAATGTCATTAAAACAGCATGCATAACGGTTAAAACACAAAAACTGTTAAGTGTTGCTTCCCAGCTGCTTGGGAGGACAGACGTGAGCCAGAGCCTGGGAAATCACGGGAAGACTTGGGAAATTACTTTAAATAAGCAGTTGCATTTCATTCAGGTATGTTCTCTTGTAGCCTGACCTTTTCTTCTTAATTTAGAAAATCTCAATATGCCAGTGGTTACATGCTTCAATTACTACATACAGTCAGTTGTCTGTATTTGAACATCTCATTTCCTTTTGACTGCACCTTTGAAGACACTGTAGGGGTTATTTTTTAAATTTAATTTTATAAAGTATTAGATAAGGTACTTAATTTTATGAAGTATATGAAAGGTGTTTAGAAAGTACATGCACAGCACAGGGAAGAATAATTCAGTGTACATGGAAGTGCACGCTCAATATGCCCACCGCTGGGTTGGACCACTGGCTTCCCCGTGGCCTGGTGCCCTTCCCCGTCTCCGCCTCCTCCCTCTCGGAGGTACTCCTCTTGTTAGTCATGACCTTGCTCTTTCTAAAGCTTTCCCGCATATGTTTGTATCTCTGAACAGTGTTACCATGCGGCCTCATACAGACTTCACGGAAGTGGACTTCTGTAGGTCACCGCCTGGGTCCACACTGCCGTTCTGAGATTGGTCTGTTTCGGAAACGCTGTGGCGACGCCGCAGACTGTTTACTCCTCCCACTGTCAGTCGACATCAGAGCAGTTCTCCATCAGAGAGCGTGTTTGTGTTCACGGTCGCTGGATGGTGCAGTTCCTTCCCGAGTCTTCAGATGTTCCAGTCCTTCCCGACCTCCTCTGTATTTCACTGTGATTTGTGCCTCTTGTAGTGTGGAGTGTTACAGAGGCTCTGTTACTTAGGACAGAGGTTGTGAACCTTTCAGAGCGTTTCCTGGTTTTAGGTTTCCTTTCTGTGAAGTTTCTCTTCAAGTCTTTTGGAAATGTTTTTATTAGGTAGTTTCTTTCAAGGAAATTGGCTTAACCCACCGTCAGTTACATGTATTGCAAATATCTTTTGTTAGTGTGTGGTTTCTGTCCTTGTTCTGTTTGTGCGGTCTTTAGTGAATTAGCATTTTCAGTTTAAAGCAGTTTTTATATTTTTTTTAAGTTTTGAGAGCATGTGTGTATGCACGCGCATGTGTGCGCACAAGTGGGGTGAGGGACAGAGAGGAGGAGAGACACAATCTCGAGCAGGCTCTGCACCATCAGACAGAGCCCAGAGCCCGAGGCAGGCCTTGAACTCATGACCCCCGAGATCACGAACTGAGCTGAGATCAAGCGTCTGACGCTTAACTGACTGCACCACCCGGGGGCCTTGCTCCCAATTATTTTTTTAAATTTTCTTTCAGAGCGAGTATGTGTAGGGGAGGGACAGAGAGAGAATCTTAAGCAGCCTCCATGCCCATAGGGAAGCCGGCTGTGAGATCCAATCTCGTGACCATGAGATCATGACCTGAATCAAAAGCCAGAGTGGACGCTCAACTGACAGCCACCCCCGCACCCCAGCATTTTCAGTTTTAATCGTGTGAGACTCATCTTCGCACAACCTCGTCCGTGGTCGTGAAAGTATTAGTCCGCATTTTCTCATAAAAGTTCTATGATTTTCTGTCTTTCGCATTTAAGTCTGGGTTACACCTGCTACTGATCTTTGCATAAAGTGAGAAATAATAGGTGGTTTCTTTTTTTCACATGGTTGGTCAACTGCTTCAACACCATTTTTGGAAAAACCCCACTTTGCTCCTCTGACCTGCAGTGTTAACTATCATAAATTAGGTTTGTGCTTTGTGTCCAGGTTTTCTTCTCGGTTCCATGAGTCATTTATGGATTCCTGTGCTGAAACTACACAGTCTTATTTGTGACAGATTTAGAATAATTCTTGATCTAGTAAGATAAGTTCTTTCAACTTAAATTTCAGGAATATCGTGGCTAATCTTGGACCTTTTTGACTCTGATAACCATTCAGAGCCAGCCTCAGATTACATGCACAGTGTCCTTTGGGGATTTCCTTTGGAATCACACTGAATTTATAGATCAATTTGTGTGGCAAGTAACATGTTTATGATAGGGAGTCTCCCAGCCCGTAAATACAGTACTTCTTTTAGTTAGATCTTCGAGTGTCTTAGTGAAGGCACACGATTTTGTTTTAAGCATCTTTACATTTATGTGTCGATGTCTTGTATTTTTCAATACTGTCATATTTATTAAATTATGTTTTGCTCCATACTTTTTTGTACATTACTTAAAACACACAGTCTTGTGATTGTTCTAAATTTTCTACATAACTAAATTATCTTTGAAAAAACAGTTTATTTTTCCCTTTGGCCTTTGTTTTCTCCTCTTGCCAGATACGCTGGTTGGGGCCTCTGTTACAGTGTTGAAGAGAAGCAGTGAGCTAGAGCGGCCATATCTCTTGTTTTATTGCCCATATAAAGTCATTTTTTATTTTTAATGCTTAATTGTTTAGAGAGAGAGAGAGAGGGAGATACAGGATCGGAAGCAGGCTCCAGGCTCTGAGCTGTCAGCACAGAGCCCAACACAAGGTTCGAACTCAAGAGCTGTGAGATCATGACCTGAGCCGGAGTTGGACGCTTAACCTGAGCCACCCGGGTGCCCCAAAGTCATTTTTAATAAATGGCTTGGTGTGCTACTGTTCAGGATAGTGTTCTGTAAATGCCCTTGAGTCAAATTTTTGACTGTATTCACATTTAATAGAGTCTATATAAGCATTTTTTCTGTGCTTTTGTGGTTTTCAGCAAAATATCTCACTTTGATGGTAGAATATCAGTTCGCTGTAGTTCTTTCAATTTTTGCTTTGTGTATTTTGAGGTGGTGACATGTCTGTTCTGTGATTTGAACCTTTAACAGTATGCGGGAACCCTTTTAATATTTTTATATTCTTCAAAGTCCATTTGGGTTGATATTTGTATAGCATTTAAAAGTTTTATTTTCAATTTTTTCTATATCCTTATTTTTTGATCTATTTCTTACCATATAGCTGAGTCTCTTAAAAACTTAAGAGTTTGAATTTTAGTTAAAGCAATCCATCCATTTACATTCATTTTAAATATTCGTACAGAATGTTTTGTGCTATACACTATTTTCAATATTTTTGTCTTCTTTTTTTAAAGGATAATTGTTTTCTCCTCATTTTGGTCCATTCCTTTTTCTTTATGTGCGCCCCCTTCCCTGCTCAATATTTTAAACCACTCACCTAACTTACCAAGTCTGAAATCACCTAGTGCCCTGTCTTCCTGAGTAAGGCCAGGCACAGAGGACACTAACTCTGAAGTCATCAGAACTAGAGACTAGCATTTTGTGTGTCATTTCTAAATACGTAAGCCCCTCTAGTACACCGTGAACTTCACTCCCAGATTTGCACTGTTTCCTGCTCATTATGCCTTCTTTAGTCTTAGATCATTACAATTTCCTATTGCCTAAAATACATCCTAAAAAAATTATTTTTAATTTTAGAGTGCAAGCAGGGGAGAGGGAGAGCGAGGGGCGGGGGGAGAGCGAGAGAGAGAATCTCAAGCAGGGTCCACACTCGGCACAGAGCCTGATGTAGGGCTCGATCCCATAACCCTGGGATCATGACCTGAGCCAAAATTGAGTCAGACACTCAACTGACTGAGCTGTCTAGAGACCCCCATTTTTTTTTTTAAGTTTGTTTATTTTGAGAGTGGTCGGGGAGAGGGGCAGAGAGAGAGAGAATCCCAAGCAGATTCTGCGCTCTCAGCACCAAGGCTCAAACTTATGAACCGTGTGATCATGACCTGAGCCAAAATCAAGTGTTACATACTTAACCAGTGAAGCTACCTTAAATTTCTTTTAGTGAAAGACTGTAGGTAGCTAATTCTTAGGGTTTTGTTTTTTTTTTTTTCTGTTTGGAAAAATTTTGTCTTTGTTCTTGGAAAGTATGACTGTACAATTTTAGATTGATGGTATTTTCTGTAGAACAGTGGAGTTCTGTTTCTACATTCTGGCTTTCACTATAGCTGAGAAGTCGACCAGGAGCCTTTCCTTTGAAGGTTATCTGTTTTTTACCTTTGTACTTTAAAGATTGTTGTCCTGACATTGCAAATATTTTTGCCTTCGCATTGTTAATTCTCTAGTTTCATAAAATGGTATGAATTTTTTTCATTTAGCCTTCCTGGGTATTTGTCTTGTAGCTGTGTGGGTTAGTCTCTTTCATCAGTTCTGGAAATTCGTGGCCGTCTTTTTCCTTACAAATACGGCTCAACTTCTTGTCTCTCAGCAGTGAATTTAAAGCAATTTCTTCAAATTGATCTTCTACTCACTAAATCTTTTGGTTGTCTTGAATCCGCTGTTAAACCCTGGCATTTGAATGTTCATTTTTTTTTTCTTTTTCAAATCTGTTTGGTTGGTTTTTATAATTTTCTGCTCTTTAGTTATAAGTTTCTGTTTATACATGCATTTCTCTGAGCCTCAAGCCTGATCTTCTATTTCATGAGGTAGGCTTCTGTGCATGCCGTTTCTTTTTTCTTCTTCCAAATGTTTATTTTCGAGAGACAGCACACGCACAGCAGTTGGGGAGGGGCAGAGGGAGACAGGATCCAAAGCAGACTCCACGAGGACGGCAGAGGGTCTGGTGGGGGACAAGGGGGTCAAACTCAGGAACCAGGAGACCATGACCTGAGCTTAAGTCAAACGACCGACCGAGCCACCCAGGCGCCCTGTGCATGACGTTTCTAAGGCCTAGCTTTTTAGAACTTTCTCTTGCATTTTGTGGGTTTGCCTAAGCCAAAATTGCTGCCAGTTCCCGACCTTTTGACTTCCTGTTTAAGGTTTTCAGGTGGAAAATTCACGTAAAAGCTAATGTGGGGGTATTCTATCTCCAGGGAGATTTTTTTACCCTCTTCTCCCCATAGCAAGTGTGAAAGGCAGTTTTCCTTGCCTTTTCTGAGTGGATGGAGGGAGGGGGTAAAGTGGATTATATCTAGTTCATCCTTAATTTGATGAAAATACAAGTTTTCCAGTTCAGACTCTCCACTTAGGAAAGGACTTTTTCTTCTTCCTGTCTACCCCAAAATCTGTTTATTTTACTTGGTTAAGCAAATACTCAGAGGCTGAACTGGCCAGTGTTTACTTACCTGGCCAGCTTCTCATTTTCCCTTCATTTTTGGGCTCTTGTATGTGTCTTTCACTTACTCGGCACATCGGTGCATTTTTACAAATGTTTATGGTATTTAACATATATGGATAATTTCTGCAGGGGAGTTGTCCTAAGGCATTCTGGGAAAGAATGTCCAGTCCACTGTGGCCATGTCCTGTGTGTCATTCTTTGTGCCTTGCTTGCAGTTCGTAGCCCTGTGTTCATGGGAGGTGACGGTAGATTTTCTCATTTAACGTCAGCAGCTTAGGTTCCTAAGGAAATCTATAGAGAGTAGATAGTCTGTCCTGGAACAATGCTCTATGAATACAAGCTAATAGTATATTCTGAACTGAAAACCACGCACAAGTTTTGTACGCCTTGTCCATCCAAGTCACAAACATTGGTGGGAAGAGCATAGTACTTGTGATGTAAGGACGCAGGTCGATTCAGCCTTCCCCTGTACTTAAAGGGGAAGGTGCCGGCTTCTCTGTATGAAAGGGCACACATTAAGGAGGGACAACTCCTGTGGCGCCCAATCGGGAGAGGCCAGCTGACACCTTTGACCTTTCTAGGGGCGGGCCTAGTCATGCCCTACATAGGGGTCCTGGGCCCACTCTGATTGGTCAATAACCTAAGTGTTGTGATTGGCTCCCACAACTGCCAGTATTGATAGGGGGTGTAGGGATTGGAGCGCTGTGCCTGTGTCCTCATTTCCTGTAACGCCCCTTCCCAAACTCATAAAAGCCCTACCCTGCCTTTGTTCCCAGCGCTAGCTCCGCCTGGCCAGTGGGTTGGTGGAGTCTGTGAGCCCGAGCTTAAGCCGGTAATAAAGCCCTTTGCTTTTGCAGGCGTGACTCGGTCTCCCTGGTAGTCTCTGGTCTTTCTTGGGGGGTCATATTACAAACTTGGGCATAACAGTAGGACATGGGATTGAAAAGAAAACTGCTTTTTCAGTTTATTGCGATAGACTTAGACAATGAAACACACGAACAATGTCAGCATACCTAAAGTTTATTTTAAAATCATTCTTGTTCATAGAGATTGTTTTTTCTTCTGATCTTCATATTTTAAAAATGTTAAAACCCCACACATTCAAGTTCTAAAATTTTGCCAAAAGAGGGCAGTATTCACCCACAGGAGAATGTAAAGGGACTGAAAAATTACTGGAAAGGAGGGGAGTGAATTTATTTTTCCACATAAGGTTGATAAGGTTTGACAAAAACAGATCTGCATCACCAGATTTGTCCCTCAGTCTGGTTATCTGGGATTGCTGCCCCAATTGGGCCATCCCAAATTTTAATGTGCTTTTTTAAAATTAATTTTACATTTTTAAAGTGTCAGTTTAGGGAGAAGATTTTTTGGAAACTTTAAGTATAAAACCAAAAACCTTTCCCAAACACCTGCTTGGAGACACCAAAAAGGCACGTGTTTAAGGCGTGGTTACTGAAGTCTGTGTTGGCCAGTGACCCGTGGCCGGTTAAACCCGGGGGAAAATGAGTCTCCGGCTAGCTGGCGCTGCCGCTGGGCCCAGAGGTGGGTCGGCCTTGTACTTGCCACGTGTTTTTCTAGTTTGTCTCCTCTGGATGTTGGTATAGGAGCTCATGGTTTAGACATGCAGCTTTGAACATTAATAAAGGGAGAAATCGGAAGTAGCTGGCTTGAATCTCGAGAGCGAAGTGCTTTGGCCTTCAGGAGTGGGATGCGTAGGAGGCCACGAATAGGTTTTCTGGAAGCATATTTTGGGGGTAGGGGAGGAAAACGTGAGCCTGCGTCAACTCGTTAGCACTTTGCCTGCCCTTTAGGATTCGTTATATTCGCAGATAAAAAAAAAACGCTGTCCTGCATTGATTGAGTAAATAATGCATCAGCTCGCGCTTCAAAAGGACAGCTGGGGGCTGCAAGCCTGGGGTTTAGGTAACCTGGGCAGGGGCCCCAACTTCGGGAAAGTTTGTATTTGCGTCCTGCGGCCTGCAGGGCGCGCTCGTTTGGGAAGGCGCTTCGGCGGGACCAGCTCCCCGGCGCCCCCTGGCGGCGGCGGCGCCCTCCGCCCTGTAACGCGATCGCCCTGCTCCGGGATTGGCCGGAAGCTGAGCTGTGCGCTCCGCTGGGGCTCCCGGGCCGGCTCCCCGCGCCAGGCCCGCACGGCAGCCGCCGCCCCCGCCGCTCCCGCCGCTTCGCGTCCCGCCGCGGGTGGAGCGATGGAGCGCGGGCTCCTCTGCTGGACCGCCTGCTTGCTCCTGGTCGCCAGGTGCCTGCCGGCGCGCCCGTGCCCCGGCCGCTGCCTCTGCCTGAAGAGCACCGTCCGCTGCGTGCACTCGGTGCTGGATCGCGTTCCTCAGGTGCCGCCGCAGACCACGGTCCTGTAAGTTCACGCGCGCTCCCGTGCGCGCGGCCCCGCGCCCGGCTGAGACTCTGCGCTCGCGCCTCAGGCTCCCGACGCGGGCCCTGCTGGTGTGATCGGAGGAGGGGTTTTCTCACTTCTCAGACAACTTAACGGGTCTGTTTTGTTGGACTAGGAAACGTGAGCGATGATGAGTTGAAGTCAATATATTTGCACGGGGTGCAGCTCTCTCTTCCAGCATCTTCCAGAACTTACTCTTGAGAATTTCCATCTCTATTGAAGAGCTTTCCTGCATAGGTTCTCAGTGTGTTCCTTTCATCCTCGCCTCCCGAATCTTTCAGACTCCTAACCCGCCCAGCACGCGTCTGCCCCATTTGGGAACTGACTTAGCTTCGGAATGTGCGCCAGTGTATTATGTGCTGGCAACTTGCGTTTCTTCCGATGCACGTGCGTCTCAGGGGGGTGCTGCTCTCAGCCTCGGGCCCTGAAAGGACTCTTGGGTTTTCCAGAGCCGCCCTTCCAAATGGCCCAGCAGAGCTGGGTGCTTAGAAGCTTTCAGGGCGGTGACTAATCAGCGTCTCGGAGGCTTTCTGGGATGGTACGATAAACTTCAATATAGGAATCAGATGGGCCTTGGGTTCAAATCCCACTTCCTTTTCTTTAATATGGTGGGGAAAAACCTATATCATAGAATTGACATTTGGGTTAAATTAAATAATCTAATATGTGCGAAGTGCAAATCTTTTGTTACTATAATTTTCAAGCCTTACATCACAAGAGAAGGAAAAATACTGAAAGGGCACGCCTATTTGAAGGGTTCACTTGTCCATGGTAAAGTTTTTGTGAGTTATGTCATGTCCGTGGAAGAGAGACTTCCTTTCACTGTTCCAAGTGCATTCTTGAGCGCAGGGAAATAGCCCAAGAGTCCCAGAATTTTGAGATATGAGATAATAAGATCAGCACTGTGGTTTTTTTTGTTTGTTTGGTTTTGGTCGTAATCATGAAATGAGGATTTTAGCCTGGCAACGAAAAGTTGGAGCTATGGTCGGTAGTTGTGTAGAGTAAGAGAGCTCTCTTTCCCACACGTCCTCATGGGAACTGTTCAGTATTGTGTCCATTTTGTGTGCTTGCCAATACCAAAATGTGTCTTACTCTCCAAACTAGTAGGTCAGATCCTTGAACCCGGGGCCCCCTGCACTGTGCAGGCAGTCAGAGGGACCTTCGTCCTTGTCCCCCTCCCTGTGTCCCTTTGTAAGAACAGTTTCTGACAGGAACAGAGCCCTGGAGAGGGGACAGCTTGCCTAACCAAGTGCCACAGACTTAAAGACAAAGGCTCCTGTGGTCCAATCTGGACCTAAGGTCTGGCTTCTTCGGTGCTTCAAAGAAGAGATTAGCACTCATTAGACCCTCTCTTCTGGATGTAATGGACAGAATTGAAAGGACACTGTCCATGTACTTTTTTTTAATGTTTACTTTTGAGAGAGAGACACACACACAAAGCACGAGCAGGAAGGGGCAGAGATAGAGGGAGACACAGAATCCGAAGCAGGCTTCAGGCTCTGAGCTGTCGTGGGGCTCGAACCCACGAACAAAGAGCGTGAGTGAAGGAGAGGCAGAGAGAGAGGGAGATACAGAATACTGAGGCTCCAGGCTCTGAGCTGTCAGCACAGAGTCCAGTGTGGGGCTTGAACCCACAAACCCTGAGATCATGACCTGAGCTGAAGTCAAACGGTTACCCGACTGCACCACACAGGCGCCCGACACTGTACTGTACTTTTGGAAAGCGTTCCACCCACATAGAAATAAAATGTTTCTCAGGTTCCAGACCAGGCCTGGCTGTGAGCTGGGTGCCCTAGGGAGGAAATGTATTTTCGCCGTGGGTGAGTTCTCGACTCCTTGTCTCAGTTTCCTAGTCCATTCGGCGGGAGGCCAGCTGTGCTCACCCTCCTGGTTATTCTGCGGATCATGTGAGATACTGCGTGCTAAATACATACTGAGCGAGGGTGCGCTGTCTCTGTATTTACAATCAGGACGGGGGCTGCACGCTCACATGCCTACAGGAAACTGCTCGGTCCAGTGAGGCCAGCATCGTGTGAGTGGCGTGTGGGACACTACCAGCCCCGGGCCTGGGTGGGTGGGGGCCGCGGGGAGGGGGGAGGCGGTCAGCGGCCTGAGCCGCGGCCACTGGGCTCCCTGCCGCCCTGTGGGAATCTGGGCCTGTGGCCAATGAGCTTGCTGTATTTTTCAAGAAGGTATGGAAGTCAAAAGTGAAATTCCCTAACTTCTGTATCTTAGACCATAACTAGGTTTTTGTTTGTTTGTTTTGTTTTTAATGAAAGGCCACAGCCTATAGGCCCCGTCACGCATACTTGTAGATTCCTTTCACCCCAGGACCTTTCATCTGTGACCTTTATTAGAGAAATGGCATAAAAGCCAAGAAATATATGTGAAGTTTCTAAAAATCGATGCCCAGATCCCTGATCGGGGATTGCATCGTCGTGTAAGCAATATTATGAAGGTACACAAGTAACGAGTGCATCAAGATAACAATTCTGAAAAAGAAACGCCCGATCAGCCTTTGAAAGCCGCGGCAAAGCGGGTGGGCCAAGTCTCCCTAACAGCAGCATCGAGAGTTTTTGTTAAACCACACTTAAACAGAGATGTGTGGTCACCACAACAGTGGAAACGATACAAATAACGTGTAACATTACACATAGCCAGAGTGCTTAGCAAATGTTAACTAGTAGCAGTGTAATTTTCTTGATTTTGTCTTTACATGTTTTTAACATTTTAAACTTAATACAGAAAATGTTTTTCTTAACTATAGCTAAGGAAACCTCACTATACTTAATGAATGGTGATTGATGATCAGTGTTTCAGGTATTTAAAAAATACAGAACTACTCCTGCACCTCAATTTTAATTTAATTCCATCTATGAAGATATCATTGGGTATTCAAAGCAAATATGAGTTAGCAAATGGTCCACCACCATTTATGTATGTGTGTATGTCTTTATTTATTTATATTTAAGTTTATTTATTTTAGAGAGAGAGTGGGGTAGGAGGAGAGAGAGAAAAAGAGAGAGAATCCTAAGCGGGCTCTGCGCTGTCAGCACAGAGCCCGACACGGGGCTTGAACCCCTGAACCGTGAGATCACGACCTGAGGCAAGATCAAGAGTTGTTTACTCAGCCGCCTGAGCCACCCAGGTGCCCAGTCCACTGCCATTTAGAAACCCTCAGTCCTCCAGCTGTGTATTTTAGCATAGCAAATCTTTCAGAATTGGAATTGGAATTAGCAAATAAAACACTTCCGGTAATGAACTTTGGGCCACCTGTTCACGAACCAGAAGCCCTGCTGAGCTTTAGTTGATTTTACTTTAGCCCCAGGTCAGAAAGAAGATGCTCTTCCAATGCCCAGGAGCGGAAGAATGAAAATCACGTAAACTCAGGGACTGCACTTAAACAGACTCTAAAAAACTCTCTCAACTCCACTAGAAAAATGTAGAACATGAGAATGTCCCCCAAAGTCCTAACTTCAGAAGTATGTACAATGTGAAGTTTTAACTCTTTAGTTAAGGCATTTCCTTTATGTATGGAGCTCACCTTGGCCTTCCGAGTAATCCAGCCCTCCGGAGGGAGTCTGGGGGTGGGTGGGGCGCAGATGGGAAAATGACAGGTTCAGTCATGAAAACATTTCTCCAACTGATAAAAATGTCCTCTTGTCCAAGAAGAAAATAGCATTCCTTCAGCTCTTTCCAGTTTACAATCCAGTTAGGTTTTTTGTTTTTTTTTTTAATTTAACCCCCAGGGGTGACTTTGACCTTTGAGATGGAATTCTTCATGACTTTTTTATAACTGACGTAATTCGTTGGCTCTGAGTTGTCACTTAGCACTGGTGAGCGGGCCTGGGCTCCCTAGATGCTAACTCCGCTTGGCGTGGCTGAAGGGTCCCGAGAGGGACCCGACGGAACTCCATCTGACTTCACGCGCGCCCCACCTGTGGACCCGTTGGGGAGAGCAATGGAACTAAAGGCTGAAATGCATTTCCTTTTCCACTGCCCACGTCGGAAGTCAGGCTACACTGTTTCAGCCCTGCCTCCGATCCTGGGGACCTAACCCAGTGCAGCCTTGCCACCCTAATGACCCAGGACAGCTCGGTCCTCAGAAACGATCTAGAAGAGGTTGTTCTAGAAGGGGGGTGAGTGTCATGGAGCCCACCTGAAGGTTTGGGGTGGAGGAGCAGCGAGGAGAGGGCACGGACAGGGGTGTGGAGGGGCAAAGCCGCCAGCCGCTGGCGCCCTGTCCGGGGGGGGGCACCCCTCTTGTCTGGGAGTCATCCTTCCTTCAAACCAACCTACAGGAGGAGGAGTTTAGGGGACAAACGGGCGTGTTAATCCGGGGGTCTCCCTTGGGACCAACAGTTGAAGTCCAGCAGGCGTCTCGGGACGCCGAGAAGCAGAACGGGCATGCTGCGCCCCGCCTGGGCCCCCGGGGAGGCCTCAGGGTGTGGGCGTGACACAGCACCCACGACTGAAGGGGAGAGCGAGCCGGCCTCTGCGGGGAGGGTGCACGACGTTCCCCGGGGCAGCGGGACATCTGAACAGAGGAAACTTGTTGACTTGTACTTGGACATCCGGGGGTGGGGGGGAGGTCGGAGAGACAGAAAGCCGGGGAGGCCGGGGTGCAGCTGGAGAGCCCCTGGGGAAGCAGTGCCCCCCGACTCAGCGGGGGGACACGCGACGTCCCAGGAGGCGCCTGGAGAACGAGAAGAGCGGCATGAGGCGAGGCGTCTGGACCGCCCCGGGGTCCCGGGAGCTCGGACGCCAGCAAGGGCCGGCCGTCAGCGGCGGTTGCGAGGGCCGCGCACTGCACAACTCCACGCCGTGCTGGGAACGGCGCCCCTGCGGGTGTGCGGGGCGCCGACCCGGGGAGCATGGAGGGGCCTCGAGGAGCACAGCAGCCGAAGCAGGGGGTCCCGCAGAGGAGCCGGCTCAGTGTTCCGAGCAGGAGGCGGGAGGTCGGACCTGGCCCAGCAAGCGGACGGAGGCAGCAGAGTGCGAGGTCGCCTTCAAGATGTTGGAAGAGAAGCTGAAGGTCCGAGGGAGCGTGTTGGATTTGTTTGGTTTTGAAAGGAGGGGGTGTGTTGCGCGAGTGGCGGGCAAGGGGAGTGGGAGAGGCGCGGGCGGAGTCCCGGCGGGGAAGCGGGGGAGCCTGTGTGTGGTGCCGCCCCCGGGGAGGCCTCCGGACTGCACCCGTGGGCCGCTCGCTGCGAGCAGGGTGTGGACAGACAGGCAGCACGAGCCCCTCTTCTCCGAAGGGAGAAAACCCTCTCTCAGCTCTAAGGTGTCTGGAGGCCACCGGCTTCCTCCTTCCTCGGAGTCCCAGCCACCCCCCACCCCCCACCCCGCCGCAGGGTCCCAGCCCCGCCCCGACTCAGTCTGCTGCTGCTGCACCAGAGGGACAGCGAGACCTTAGAATAATGGTCAGAGTTACAGAGATTCCGTTAAGGAGACCGTGGGTGTTGAGCAACTAGCTCTTTCCATTAATTTGTTCTGTTGCTTCGGTGGCATCCTTCACAATGTTTTATAAAGTGTCTTTTTATTCCGTGGAGCCGCAAAGTTACTGAAGGCCCTTGCGTTAGCTCAGGCGGCTATAACAAAACACCATAGACTGGGTGATTTTTTTTTTTTTTTAAGTTTATTTAATGTATGTGAAAGAGAGAAAGGGAGAGAGAGAGAATCCCAAGCAGGCTCCATGCTGTCAGTACGAGCCCAGTACTGGGTTCAATCTCACGAACCATGAGATCATAACCTGAGCCAAAATCAAGAGTCAAACTCTTAACCAACTGAGCCACCCAGGCGCCCCGGGACTGGGTGATCTAAATGACATTTGTTTCTCACCGTGCTGGAGGCCGGGAGGGCCAGGATGTCTGGGGAAAGGTCTTGTGCTGAGCTGGCTGCCTTCTCCTGGCTTCCTCAGGAGCCCGAGTGGGGCTGGCTCTCTCCTGTCTCCTCCTGTCCCAGGGCTCCATCCTCCTGACCTAATTATCTCCCCAGGGCCCACCTCCCACTAACATCACCCTGGGGGCAGGGGAAGGATTCAACATAAGAATTTGAAGGGGAATCAAGAACTCACTCCATGGAAGTGACTCAGGTTTAAGTCATCAAGCGGTTTATCAAAAACAAACAGTGACTGATCTAATCTAACCGCCCTGGCCTGTTCTCTATTTAATCTGTATGCTCCATTCCACGGGGAGGAATAACCAATAAACCATTTCTGGAGCCACACGGGAGGCATGCATGTTACACACTTCTCCTCCTTGCTGTTGCGTAAGTGAAGCATCTCTGACCGAAACTGAAACGTTCCCAGTTCACGCTGAGACATTTCAGCGTTTTAAATAGTCTGTGGACCAGTGGAGAAGTTCTGTTTTTAACTTAAAAAAAAAAAAGTTTACTTATTTATTTTGAGAGACAGAGTATGAATGGGGAAGGCCAGAGAGAGAGACAGAGAGAGAATTTTAAGCAGGCTCCGTGATGTTAGCATAAAGCCCAATGTGCGGCCTGAGGCCGTAAACTGTGAAATCAAGACCTGAGCCAAAATCAAGGGTCAGATGCTTAACCGACTGAGCCATCCAGGCGCCCCTGTATTTTTGACTTTTCGAGAAACCTCCATACTGTTGTCCAGAGGCTGCACCTGTTTGCATTCCCACCAACAAGCAGGGCCAGAGGATCCTTCCCCCACATCTTCACCAGTATGTTTTGTTTCTTGTGTTGTTGATTTTAGCCGTTCTGACAAGTGTGAGGTGGCATCTCATTGTAGTTTTGATTTGTATTTCTGGTGATCGGTGATGCTGAGTGTCTCTTCATGCCTCTGTTGGCCATCTGGATGTCTTCTTTGGGAAAATGTCTTTTCATGACCTCGCCCATTTTTTAACTGGATTATTTGTTTTTTGTTTTATTTTGTTTAAAAAAATTTTTTTTACATTTATTTATTTTTGAGAGACTGATAGAAACAGAGCATGAACAGGGGCAGAGAGAGAAAGAGACATGGAATCCGAAGCAGGCTCCAGGCTCTGAGCTAGCAATCAGTACAGAGCCCTGTGCGGGGCTCGAACCCGTGAACCATGGAATCATGACGTGAGCCAAAGTCAGACACTCAACTGACTGAGCCCCCCAGGCGCCCCTGGAGTATTTGTTTTTTGGGGAGTTTATAAGTTCTTCGTGTGTTCTGGATACTACTCTTTTATCATGTGTGTCATTTGCAAATATCTTCTCCTCGTCCTTGGTTGTCATTTCATTTTGTTGATTGTTTCCTGCACTGTGAAGAAATTTTTTTTTCATTTTGATATAGTCAGTTTATTTTTGCTTTTGTTTCCCTAGCTTCAAGGGACATATCCAGAAGGACGTTGCTATGACCAAGGTTGCAGTCTGTGTTCTCCTTTAGGATTTTTATGGTTTCAGGGCTCACATTTAGGTCTTCAATCCACTGTGAATTAGTTATCACGTTTGGTGTAAGAAAGTGGTCCAGTTTCATTCTTTTGCAGTTTTCTGGCCAATTTTCCCAACATCCTTTGCTGAAGAGACTACCTTTTTCCCAGTGGATATTCTTTCCTGCTTTGGTGAAGACTAATTGACTATACAGTTGTGAGTTCATTTCTGGGTCTTCTATTCAGTTCTGTCGATCCGTGTGTCTGTTTCTGTGCCAGGACCATACTGCTGTGACACCTACAGCTTTGTAGTGTAACTCGAAGTCTGGGATTGTGAGGTCTGCAGCTTCGCTTTGATTTTTCAAAGTTGCTTTGGCTCTTTGGGGTCTTTGGTGGTTCCATACAGATTTTAGGATTGTTTGTTCTAGCTCTGTGAAAAATGCTGGTGGTATTCTGATAGGGACTGTATGAACTGAGCAGACTGCTTTGGGGAGCGTAGACATTTTAACAATGTTTGTTCTTCAAACCCATGAACATGGGATGTTTTTCTATCTTTTTTTGTGTCATCTTCAGTTTCTTTCATCAGTGTGTTATAATTCTCAGTACAGGTCTGTCACCGTGTGTCAGTTAGGTTTATTCCAGGAGCAATTGTAAATGGGATCGATTCCTTAATTTCTCTTTCTGTTGCTTTATTATTTGTGTATAGGAATGCAACAGATTTTTGTGCATTGATTTTGTATCCTGTGACTTTAATGAATTTGCATATCAGTTCTGGCAGTTTTTTGGTGGAGTCTGTCAAGTTTTCTATATAGAGTATCATGTCGTCTGCAAAGAGTGAAAGTTTTACTTCTTCCTTGCTGATCTGGATGGCTTTCATTTTTATTGTTGTTTTGGGGTTTTTTTTTGTGTTGTTGTTGTTGTTGTCTGGTTGCTGAGGCAGGACTCCCAGGACTGTGTTAAATATCAGTGGTGAGAGTGGGCATCCTGTCGTGTTCCTGCCCGTGCAGGAAAAGCTCTCCGTTTTCCCCATTAACGATGATATTAGCTGTGGGTTTTTCATATACAACCTTTACTATGTCGAGGTGTGTTCCCTCTAAACCTACTATGTTGAGGCTTTCTTTTTTCATGAGTGGATGTTGTACTTTGTCAAATGCTTTTTCTGCCTCCGTGGAAATGAGCGTATAGTTCTTATCCTTTCTGTATTACTGGGTTTGTCACGTTGATTGATTTGCAAATATTGAGCCACCCTCGCAATCCGGGAATTAATCCCACTTGATTGTGGTGAATAATTTTTTAAAATATATTGTTGGATTCAATTTCTAGTATTTTATTGTGAATTTTTGCCTCCACGTTCATCAGGTATGTTGGTCTGTGGTTCTCTTTTTTTTCAAGAGTCTTTACCTGGTTTTGGTTAGGGTAATGCTGGCCTCACAGAATGAGTTTGGAAGTTTTCCTCCCTTTTCTACTTCTTGGAATAGTTTGAGAAGAATAGGCATTAACTCTTTAAGTGCTTGGTAGAATTCCCCCAGGAAGCCGTCTGGCCCTGGACTTTTATTTGTTGGGAATGTTTTGTTTACTGATTCCATTTCGTTGCTGGTTACAGGTCTGTTCAAGTTTTCTATTTCTTCCCTTTTCAGTTTTGGTAATTTATATGTTTCTAGGAATTTGTCCATTTCTTCTGGGTTGTCTAATTCATTGGCACATCATGTTTCATAATATTCCCTTATAATGATATTTCTGCCGCGTGGGCAGGGCCCCTGGTGGTCCTGCGGGGGAGGGCCCACCGTGGGGGGCTGAGGTGGGCGGGACTAAGCCGGGCCGCCAGAGCACAGTGCGGGCGAGACATGGTGTGAGCAAGTTCAGTGGCGGCCTTGTGCTGTGCCGGCGGCTCCGTGCTCGTGCTGAGGGACAGGGAATTGCAATGGTGCCAGCCAGCATCTTCGTTCCCAGAGAGGCGTCCGTGAATGCTCTGAGACTGGGGAGTAACCCGCCCCCCGTGTGCCCCAGCTCTTCCTCCCATCATGATTCCCAAGCCATCTGCCGCCCCTCCACCCCACCTGTTTGCCCACCTCTTCTCCAGGAGCAGGGCAGTGCCCTCTGGGGTATCCCAGCCAGGCCCCCTGGTTTTAAGACCCGCTGATAGCAAGAACTCACAAAATTCAGCCCCCCACGTTTTCCAAGGCAATGACTTTGGGGAAATATTCTGTTTGCGCCTTCCCCTGTGCGCTCGTCTCTCCATTGCCCTTCCCCTCGACAACAGCTCCCTCCCCTCTGCAGCACCCAGGATCTCTTCCTCCTCCACCCCCATCTCTGCACTTCCTACCCTCTTGGATGTGGCTTCTTCTCTCTTTAGTTGCGGAGTTTCTTCCATCGGTGTTCAGGTTGATTTCTGGAGTGTGGGATGATCTGACGGTTACCGAGCTGTGTCTGTGGTGTGAGCTGAGCCCAGGATCCTCCTCTGCCGCCGTGTTGCAAATCCAGGACATGGATCTTATGATTCATTTACCGATGCCACCTGGATTGCGGCCCCGTGAGTAGTCACTAGAGGCAGCTGCCTCCACACGTGATCTGACAAGAGCCTCGAGGTGTCCCAAAGACAGATGCCGCCACCGCTTCCCAGACCCTTGCGTTTGCCACGACCTGCCCTGTGTCAGACCAGCGAAGACTCCAGTGAAAGGCATCCATTTTATCTTGCAGGAATGTTATGCCCTCATAGATTAAAGAGGACCAGGGAATCGGGTCATTAGATTAGGACCAGAGTGTAGTCCCAGAGACAATGAGAACGCCTGTGGACTGTGCTTCTAGGAAGGCACAGCAGAAGCCCTGAGCTGCAGGACGCCAGCGGGCTCTGTCCCCGCTGCTCCTTCTGCCTGGAATGCAGGTGCACCCGCTGCCCTCACTCGGCCTCCTTTTGCTTAAGCTTCAGAGGTCAGCTCGGAGCTCACCTCTGGGAGTTCTTCTCTTTTCCCTTCCTCCCAGTTTTTAAGAGCTACTTCTCCTGTCTTGACCAGGGAACATGCCACATGGGATTAGGATTAACTGTCTCCCTGACAGACCAAGTCCCTCCAGGGCAGAGAAGAGAGATTACATCTTTCCTGAGGGCCCGCCAACATAAAATATGAATATGTTGAATGTGTGAAGGAGCCAGTTGGCAAAATGAAGCGTGAGAGGCGGAGAAAAGGTCACCCATTGGGCAGTTCCGTGCGGGGCAGGCTCTGCCTTCTAAGGAAGCTGCAGACAGCCCTGCTTGGCCTGGATTAACATGATTTCTGATCGTTGGGACCCTTACCTCAGGCTTCACCTGTGTTGATCACCACTCGTGTACGCACGCTCTGTAGTGTGCCACTTAACTGCAGGCTTAGAGAGGAAAATAATGCCTAGACACCAAAATCTCCAGCGGAAACGAGGTAAAGAAGAAAAGAAAACTGGAGGCCAAAATGGCAGCCCCTTGACGTGTGTGGTCTGAGCGCTGACTGGTGCTTGGGAAGACCGTCGCTTCTCCAGCAGAGGCCCTTGGTTTCAACAGGATGTGGGCGCACAAGAAGATGGTTTGTTCTCTTCACCCCACGCACGTGCAATAGGGTCCCTTCCCACCTGCACTGTCCCCCCCCCCCCAGGTCACCGACCGGGTCCCCCGCTGGGCAGACTTTGCCACCATCCATATTTGGCTGTACAGACAAGCCTACATGAAAAGCGGGTGCAATATTGAGAATTTATCTTTAAAAGGCTCCAAATCAGCCAGAAGCAGCCACCACGCAGGGTTTGTGGCTCAGGGCCCCTGGGAATCCTCGGGGTGCTCAGAGGAACTCACCGAGGAAACGGGCCGTCATTATACACCGCTAAAACGTCCCCAAATGAGGTACCGTGGTACTTTATTTACTCACACCTCACATTTGTCTAGAAAGGATTTCAAGTGGCTAATAGCTATTTTTAGCTCCAGGAGAAGATGTTTCCCACCTACTTTTTCTAAATCTTGTGTTTTTCCTTATACACTTATCTTATTTCTGATGATGTTCTTTTCTTTCTTTTTTATTTTAAAGCTTATTGATCTGGGGAGAGAGAGAGAGAAAGGGAGAGGGAACATGTACAAGCAGGGGAGGGGTAGAGAGAGGGAGAGGGAGGGTCCCCAGCAGACTCCCAGCTGTCAGTGCAGAGCCGGACTTGGGGCTCAAACCCATGACCTGGATCCAAAGCACGCTTAACCAATTGAGCCACTCACGTGCCCCCATGTTTTTCTTTTTTAAAATATTGATCTCTTTAAACTCACTGATCGTAAAAGAAGAGAAGGTAGAATTCTGTTAGAACAGGATCCTGTGCTAAGTGTGACGTCAGCTAAGTATGAAATCTAGTTAGACATCCACGTTATTATACTGAGAGTAGAAATGGTACGAAGAATCCAATCCCGAAGAATGTCTGTCATTACCAAACGTGTGGAGGACTTTGTATCCGTGACTGAATGTCCATTTGCCTTTATCCAGTGCGGTGGGTCACAACGAGCTCTAACTGGACTGTCTAGAGGCAGCAGGTAGGTAACTGACTGGTAACTGACTAAGGGGAGTCTAAATCAGCACTCTGACTCTTGCAGAGTTGCCCACAGTGGCGGGGCTTACTGTCATGCAAAACTTCCTGTGTTCCGTTCTGCACTTTTCTTCGTCCAGCACATTCCAACAATGAGATCCTGGCCAGGACAGCAGAAAGTCCCCGGGCTGCAGTTGTCACAGGTTCCTTGGTTACCCCAGCCACTGGACGTTCTCTCTGCTACAGAATGGCTTTTCATTTTATGACCTTCACGTCCTACATGGTTGTTTCTAAAAAGGTGTCATTCCGAACAGCTGCATGTTGCATGTGTGTAGTGTGCCTCGTGCCTCCTGGCCAGCTTGGACCATGTATTTGAGATGTGATTCCAGTCACACTTGGAATAAAAGTCTCATTGAAGGTGTATGACTGCATGACTTATCAGTGTGTTTCTGCGTAGGAGGAAGGATTGAGTGAATTAATATTTTGCCTAAAATGTATTTCAGACTAACAGATCTAGTAGAGAGGCACTGTGCTTAGCAGTGAGTCACAGACCTGGGGGCCGGGCTGTCTACACAGGAATTCTCCTTTCACAGTTGATTAGTGCGTGTCCTGGGGCAGGGAACTCAAGGTCTCTAGCTTCCATCTTCTGGGTAAAATAGTGTGTACCATGTTTTGGGAACTATTTATTTTAAAAAAATTTTTTTAATGTTTTTATTTATTTTTGAGAGAGAGACAGCTTGAGCAGGCGAGGGCCAGAGAGAAAGGGAGACACAGAATTGGAAGCAGGCTCCAAGTTCTAAGCTGTCAGCATAGAGCCTGAGCGGGGCTCGAACCCACAAACTGAGATCATGACCTGAGCCCAAGTCAAATGCTTAGCCAACTGAGCCACCCAGTCGCCCCGTACTGGGAACTATGTAAATGTTACTTGCTGTAATTAGCGCTAATATTATTATAGCTGTTGAAGTCTGGAGGTACAGATGTTAATTCTAAAAGATCTTTTTTCTTTTTTTTTTTATAAGGCAGCATATAAATATTATTTACAAAGATTCTGAAAGTGACCAACTTCGTCTCTTGGAACTAAAGACTTAGTTTTGTTGAGAAGGCATTGGAAGCACTCATAAGCATGACTTGACTAAGGTTGTGTCTGAAGTGATGACTTAATGTTCAGAAAATGTTATTTGTTTCTGAAACTCGAGTTTTTACAGGGTGTGAGAAACACCCTAGAGTCACATCATTAGCCTAGAGGATAGGGTTAGTAGACTGTAATGTTTTGATAAGACTTGCTTTTTTCCAGTATGGAGTCACCCTGGTCTTGGCGTTACGGCCATCCTGCTCAGATGTCGTGCTGGTCCCAAGGCCATCACCCCATTTTATTTAGCAGGCGTCTTTGCATAATGGAAAAGGGGAAATTCTTTAAAGTCCTTGCTGACTATACTACAGAAACAATTCCTACTTCTGGCAGCGAATGTCATAGGTTAGAACAAAGATTATACCACTGAAAACCGTAGATTGTAAATTGTACATTTTTTTCAGCTTCTCATGTGTATTTATAAAAATTCGGAGAGTTCTGCTGTGGGAAAACGCTCTCTTCATCTTTCCCTTGAGAGATATGTGTAGGGAAGAAGGAGAATCTTAAGGCATGTGCGTGTGTGTGTGTGTGTGTGCGTGTGTGTAGCTGGGGAGTCTGAAACTCTAGAGTTCCTACAACAAGATGAACACAGTGAAAAAATCAGTGGTTGTCAGAGGCTGGAGGGAGGAGGGACGGACAGGTGGAGACGGGTGATTTTTAGGCCAGGGAAACTATTCGGTGATACTCCAGTGGTGGGCACACGCCGACCTACAACGACGGATAGAATGCGCGTCACCCAGAGTGAGCGCAGGGACCGTGACGCATAAATGTGCTTCATCAGTTATTTCCCTGCACCACTCTGATGGGGATATTGGTATTGATACTGATAATTGGGGAACTCTGTACTTTCCCCTCAATTTTGCCATGAATTTGATACAGTTCGAAAAAAAATGAAGTTTAATTAAACATAATAATAGAAGAAGAATAAAAAAAGATCCCTGAGGAGGTAATTCAGGAGTCCAGAAAGGAGCAGGAAAATTCTGGAGGTCCAGAAAGTACCTGGAAGCAAGGGGGGAGGGGGGGAGGGGACAAGCGGGAAACGCAAGCCACCTGCGCGTTACCATGGCCTGGGCGGGGAGCAGAGCGAGGCCAGCGCTAGTGGGCAGCCGCTGGCCGGCGTGCAAAGAAACCAGGCATCCTGGGGGGCTGCTGACAGGATCGGGCAGTCGTCAGCATCCGTGATGTGAGCAAAAGAGCGTATCTACCTGTATTGTCACTTCATTTTAAAAGTTTGGGTCCTGCTGCTGTTTGCTTCCCCAGTGCCCCTTGACAACTTTAATCAGTGTTTACATTTACATATTTGATGTTTTTCTGGGGCGCCTGGGGGGCTCAGTCGGTTAAGCGTCCGGCTTCCGGCTTCAGCTCAGGTCATGATCTCATGGTTTGTGGGTTCGAGCCCCGCGTCGGGCTCTGTGCTGACAGCTCAGACCCTGGAGCCTGCCTCAGATTCTGTGTCTCCCTCTCTCTCTGACCCTCCCCTGCTTGTGCTGTGACTCTCTGTCTCTCAAAAATTAAAAAAAAAAATTTTTTTTTAAATTACGTATTTGATGTTTTCCCTATGACTTTTAAGCTGCACGAGAATCATTCTTTGTTAACACACTCCTGGGCTCATAATAAGTTTTCTGGAATTGGGGGACGCACAACAGCATTTGGTGGGTGAAATGCCCAGCAGCATGACGGTCACCAACACGGGCTTCCCGCCAGGCCTGACCAATGTAGGAGGAAAGACCTGTGCACAGACCCTCCAGCGCATCTGAACCCCGCCCCCCCCCCGCGCCCAGGCAGATGTCTGCACTCTTCTGTCACCTGCAGAGCCAGCTGGGGGCCCGCACCTTGCTCCCAGGGGCCCTCATTCCCGTGCATGACACCCAGGGTGCTGCGAGGGAAGCGGGTCTGGGGCGCGAGGCTGTGCTTGCTTAGGAGGGGAGGTCCCAGGGGCCCCCGAGGCTGTGCTTAGGAGGGGTGCTCCCAGGGCCCCCCGCCCCGAGGCAGAGATGCTTGGCCCCGAATGACCAGAAGGAGCGGGTTCCAAGGTTGGGGTGCGCCTGGCAGGCAGGGGCCAAAGGTAGGGACAAGCAGGGCGCCTTTGAAAGAACGGCCCGAAGCAGCCGCGGAGGGAGGATCGGCGGGATCCTGGCAGGCAGGGGGAGGCGCTGCGGTCCAGGAGCGGGACTTCAGCGAGCGGCGCGGAGATCGCGCACAAGGTGAGAGGTGGGGTGCAGGGAGGGGACCGACCTGCGCCCTCAGGTCTCCAGGAGGGTGCGCGGCCCCTTCCGGAAGCTTCTCTCCACGGCCTGGGGCTGCGTTTCCTGGACCCCACCAGCCCCCGCCCTCGAGGGAAGGGTCCCCTTGCAGGCGCCTGTCTCCAAGACTGGGCCTGGGTCCCCGGACCCCGTCCCCCCCGTCCCCTCCCTTCCTCGTGCACCCAGGCACCTGGTCTTCACATCTTGTGTCCCTCGTGTGGCTTTGCTTTGTTTTCGTCTTGTTCTCAGCCAGCACTCCGCATCCCCAGGCCGTGTCTCCAAGCCTCGTCTTGCCCATAAACACCACCCTTGGGAGCGGCTGCTTCCGTAAAGGAGCAGAGGGGCCCCGGTCTCCCCGCAGAGGGACAATGACTGCTCTCGGTGCGGGAAGAGGGCAGGGCCTTAGAAAGGCTTCTCCTTTATCTTAAAAAAAAGTGGTAGAAACTCCTGCCAATATAATAACAAATGAGATAAGAATTTAATGGCAAAATTTAAAAGTAACTTAATACAGGTTTTGGGGAATATTCACTCGGAGGGTCGAAGACAAGTTTCACCTGTTAAATCAGCACTGACAAAACGCCATTCTTGCCGTTTGGTTGCAGGTTGGTAAAGAATTTCTTGCTCTTACTCTTGCTTCCGGGACGTTGTCTATCCGTGACACTTTCTCCCTTTTTTCTTTCTACCTGAGGCTTGTACAAAAAAATCGATAAATGACAGTTAACATGAGGGGCACCTCGGTCACCTGGGCGACTGAGTCCGTTAAGTGGCTGACTTTGGCTCAGGCCATGATCTCACGGTTGGTGAGTTTGAGCCCCGCATGGGGCTGTGTGCTGACAGTGCAGAGCCGGCTTCCAACCCTTGACCCCTCTCTCTGCCCCTCCCCTGCTCTTCCTCTCTCTCTCTCAAAAGTAAATATTTAAAAGAGAAAAAAAGAAATAAAAATTAAAGAAAGAAAGTTAACATGAAAGCAAATCTTATCATTTGTCCCCATTCCTCTCTCTAATTTAACCATTTTGTTGTCTTTTCCCATAGTTATGTCATACTTTAGTCCTTTGTAAAAATACTGTATTTATTTATCCTTGAATAATGTCATAGATTTTAATACACTAGAAGCATTTTGAGAAAAACATCCATCTTGGATTGTTCATTATGAGTCTTTTTGCATGTTAGATTTGCTATAAATTTCCCAGAGTTGAAAAATAGGGGAAGTTTAGGAGAAAAATACTACATGTAGGGCAACAGTAATAATGGTTACAAGAATTCGTTTATAAAAATGACTGAATCTGGAGATCAGGAAACACAAGTTCCCCTTTCATTTTCAAATACATGTTCTTATTTCTAAACTTCAACACCCTTTATTTGTAGGTGCTTTTTCCTGAAAGATACTCCTTGGGTGGATTTATCTTGTAATAAAAAGCCTTTTCCGAGGGAAGAGAAAGCTGGCCAGTTGGAAGCCCAAAAAGGGCAAAATAGGAGAAGATAATGCTTCTACTTGCTGTGGCATTAAAATTACACAGGCATGGGGGCGCCGGGGTGCGGTTAAACGTCCAGCTGGCTCAGGTCATGTTCTCATGGTTTGTGGGTTCGAGCCCTGCGCCGGGCTCTGTGCTGGCAGCTCATAGCCTGGAGCCTGCTTCAGATCCTGTGTCTCCATTTCTCTCTTCCCCTCCCCCACTTGTGCTCTCTCAAAAAATAAATAAATAAACATTAAAAATAAATAAATAAAATTACCCAGGCATGGCATCATGGAAGGCCATGAATCAGACAACTGTTTTCTTCCGACCCTAAGAAAGTACATGGTCTTGGGCAAACCACTTAAGCCCCAAGCCTCCGGGGTTTTCTTTTTCTCAATAAATCAAATGAAGGCTCCAACCCGTAACTGCGCGAGACACTGCTGAGTGCCGATCTCGGCTCATCCTTGATGCCTCTGTGTCCGGCCCAAGCCCTCGACCGCCATTTGTACTTCCCAAACTCAGCAATTAGTTCTCTTCTCAAAGAAGAGAAAAACCAAATTGTATCTTGGTCAGGGCATTCTTTGAATTCCAGATTTTTCCTAGAAATATCAACATGTGATCTGTGACTTTCTCCCTCTGCTGTCTTCGTCCCATATGTCAGGGGCACGATCGTGCTCCCTCACACTGTGGAAGTGTGCCGAGATGGGTGGGTTGGCAGCCTCCCCGACAAGGGCCTTCCTTGGGAAAATTCACCCCAACACCCCTTCTCCACCACACATGTTCGGTGAGAACACTCATTCCCAGCTCCGGAGGGGCAGTACTTCCATGGACCCTCAAAATCATTAGCTGATATACAAACATTTATTACTAATAGTTATTGCCTTCATCAGAACAGCAATGCAGTCCCATTTCCTTCTTGGAGCTGTAAAGGGGCACATCTCAAGGATGATTTAATGACCCATGCCTGTTCCTTCATTCAAGTCCTTTGACCAAGACAAATAACCAGCACTATATTGTTTGTAATGAAACCCAAACAATGAATTCTGTACCTAGTGTGAGGACAGGGTTTAGAGAGTGTGAAGTATAGTATCCAAGAACATATTAGAAACAGCTTGCTCTACCGACAGTGAAATATTTCGTGCCACTAAAGATGTTGATGGCGAGCCCAGACTTTCACTGGAGACCATTTGCTGAGAGAAGTGTGTCTTGGATATTCATAATTTTATGCATCCTAGCGACATTGCAGTCTGGAGTATTTCAATTGTTTCAACAAGCAAAAGATACATAATGAAGGTATTTTAACTTTAACCGAAATATAATTCTTACTAAAAGGAAGAGTCAACTGGATCTCGGTTTCCAGTTGTTTTAGGCATTAAGCTATGACTCTTTTCCACGTGTATTATTCTAGGCTATAAAATTTATAGCAACATAATAAAGGGAAGCAATGTGGAATGATGCAGTCTAAGTACAGGAGAAAAATCTGTGCTGCTTGCTAAGTGCTCCTCGGATGATCAAGCATACTGTTTACTGTGTGTTCAGACATTCTTCTCTCTTTTATTACTAGAAGCCAATTGTATCTGTTTCCTTGTAACATTGACGCGATTAGGAGTAAGTCTCCTGTAGACAGAGATGGAGCAGCAGAGTCAGAGTGTGACACGAGGATCATCAGATGGGCTACACACCTGCCTGATTCTCTGTTCAATGTCATGGGAACTGGCAAAGTCACCTCTTCGCTACTCACAATGATTTTGTGTGGTCCTTGTAATAAACGGGAAGGAGGCATACAGAATCCGTGAATGAGACTATGGCGGGAGTGCACTAGGCTGATCTAGGAATTCACAAAAATAACAAAGAGGCACAATTTGTCATGGAGAAATGATTCATTTTTGACTGGTGGCCTCTTGGTTGGTTCTTCGGCAGATTTCCATGCATCTTTCACCCATCCACGAACGTGGAAGTCATGTGACCCTGGAATGCCTGCTCAAGAGCTGACCGAGGAAACTAAAACCATTTATTAAATGTGCCTACTCCCTGCTACGAAAGAAAATAAAAAGCCATTTAAAGGTTTTGGTCTCAGAGGACTTTAGAGTTTGCTACACTAAGAGTATTTGAGCAGAGATTTCCAAATAGCGGCATTATGCTATTATCTGTTCTATCAACAAATGCTTACTAATGTTTGTCCAGATTTATTTTTTTGAAAGAGAATATATTTAGTCAAAGTCCATCTGTCTCCCAGGTTTGTCCAGATTTATTTTTTTGAAAGAGAATATATTTAGTCAAAGTCCATCTGTCTCCCAGAAGAGACAACTTTGGAATTCCAAGCACTGGACCTCCAGATGTATCTCTGGTATACAATTTTAGTGCTATTGATTTAAAGTATTTCAATTCCACTTGACCAGTTCCTTGCCAGCGAGACTACTTCTGAGCCTTACTGAACATAGAGAGCATCAGTCATTTTCTGCTGGTGGCGCAATAGGAATCCAGCCGTCTGACTGATTAAACTCTTGCAATTCAGAATTCCCATTCCCTGTGGAATTTCTCATGGTTGAGAGAAGGCATGGAGAGGGCCTTTTCCCTAAATATTGGACGTGTATCATATTTCAGTATTGACCTCCATTAGTTTATCCACTGTTTATCCCATAGTGAAGATACGAAAGTATTATTTCCATACAGTTTAATTATCATAAGGCACGAATGGGAAAGCATTGAAATGGAGAGTATCCAACTCCTGGTGTGAACGCTTCAGTTTTACAGGCCTGCGAATCCTCTAGAAAGCCACACAGAAACAGCTAGCCAGGGTAGGTTATTCAGTTTCTGTTATTTCTTGCCTCAGGATTCTGAACCACTTCCTTGTCTATTAATGAAAGCATTAAATGTTACGGAGCTCAGCAGCATACAGAGAGTTTCTTCAATGGCCAGTGGTTACTGGCGTTTCAGGCTCACGTACCTCATGGTGTAGACGATGAAGCACTTCCCGTTAGGGGCAGGGGAGGGCTTACCCACCCAAGGCCTGCTCGTGCCAGAGACCGATTACGTGCGGTCTAAGAACTTTATCTTTTGGCAAAACAAACTGCAGTGAAATGGTCTCAACTAAAACCATACTACTTTTAAATCTATCTTGATACATTTTTACCCTAGAGGAACCTTGAGCCATAACTGTGTGATATTGAATTTTTTAACTCGAGTTTTGTAAATGTTTGAATGCTGTTCGTTACCTGCATGATGAGCCACTGCAGCAGATCCGAGAATGCTGTACCTTTTTTATAAGTCAATTTGCTTATGAATATTAAAATCTCACCTTGCCCTTCTTCTTAAATTGAGTCCAGAGAGGAGGCTCAGTAGGGAGATGGTCTGGCATATTCAGGACATTTATAAACCCCTAAAGTAAATTTTATGCCTGGAAGGAAAATTTAAGAAGGGTAAGGTTATGTTAACTCTGGGAGATGTCCGTTGGTAATCTTGGTTCCGCGGATACGTAGATATATCAAAGTGCTGGCTAGAATCTAGTATATTTTAGCCATAGAGTGAACTTCTCTTCATCTAACATGCTGCAAAGGAGTGAGCACATGTAGGGGATCATTCAGCAGAATTCAGTACATATGAGAAGTGATTGAGAAGCATCCGTCGATATTCTTATGCGGGATGATTTATTCACCAAATATTTGATCAGTGGCTATCGTGAGCACTGTCCCGTAGGAGGAACAAGGCAGGAGAACATGGGTCAATCTAAGGAGCTTGTCATCTACTGAGAGGGACAGTAAGCCCAGCCAGAGGCACGATGCGGCCTGTGGTCGGAGGGGCTGAGAGAAGCGTTCTGTCCAGATGTTTCAGGTCGCCACAGTCTGCCCTTCTGGTGGCGCTTTAAAACATGGTGGTCGAATCTTCGGTCTTCTCACCATTGACAGTGAAGCTTATGGTCCTCTCTTTGAGCTGGGCCATCGTGACCGCTGCAGCCCATGTGAGGCAGGGCCCTGAGGCCGCTCGAAAGGCCAAGCAGTGCTGCTCAGTATTGGGGGGCTCTCGCTCCTGGAGCCCTGGGGCCCCTTGTCAGGGTCTGGCTTCCCTGAAGCATGAGTTGGTCCCTGCAGACGACAGTCCCCAGGAGGTCAGCCTGCCGTCTTTTCACAGAGGCCCTGGACACCAGCGAAACCTGCTGTGTCCTCCCCGGACTTCTGACCCACAGCATCATGATGTTTTAAGTCACGACATTTGGGGGTGGTCAGCTGGGTGGTCTGTGCACGGAGCATGTCTCCTAAGGCGGTGGGAGCTGAGTCTCCCCAGAAGCAGCAGCAGGACAGCCCTGCAGGTGGGTGACGGCCTCGGGAGTGACCCCAGGGCCCACGCGTCCTTAGGCGTCCGACTGGGTCTCAGCTCAGGTCCTGACCTCACAGTTCATGAGACAAAGCCCCGCATCAAGCTCCGCCAGCCTGCTGGGGATTCTCTCTTTGCCCCTCCCCTGCTCACACCCTCCCTCTCAAAATAAATAAACTTTTAAAAATCACTTTTTTAATGTTTATTTTTGAGAGAGATAGAATGTGAGTGGGGAAGGGGCAGAGAGAGAAGGGGAGACACAGAACTGGAAGGAGGCTTCAAGCTCTGAGTTGTCAGCACAGAGCCCAACGTGGGGCTTGAACTCACTAACTGAGAGATCATGACCTGAGCAGAAGTTGGACACTTCACTGACTGAGCCACCCAGGCGCCTCACCCTCCCTTTCTTTAAAGTAAGTTACTCAGATTATATATCTCTGTTGTCTGACATTAAAAAAAATGATCTGGACTAATTATAACGTTAGAGCATAACATCGGGGAAGAAAAGTTTAGTAGCAACAGACGACAGATTCAGATGTTCCTGTGAGCAGAGAGCAGGGCCCCTTGCCTGGAGGCCCCCCCTCCTCTGTGACATGCTTCCCTCAGAACTACTTTTCTCTGCAGGGAGAGGCTCCAAAGAAACATGGTTTATGAGAACATGGCTATTTGCCACTAGATGGAAGTGAGAGTTTTCACGAAGGAGTAAGTGAGCATCAGAACCGAGTCGAAGTGAACCGATATCAAGAAGATGACATCATACGTAACCGGATGAAAAGCCGTAGGGAAACTAACGTGCCTCAAAGTCCCACAGGATGATGCAGTTCAGACTGTGACTTCGAGTCGGTGACCTTTCGGCGCTGCCACAGGCGCCCGTGTTCTTTAACGCGTTTGGACGACATGTTTGAAAACAGCCGGTCAAGGCCATGTGTGTGTATGTGCCCCGTGCATTTACACGGGTCTTCAAAGTAAACCTAAAAAGACTTCTCATCTTACTCTCCCTTTTCCCAAACCTAAAACATTCTCCACAAAAGGAAATTCCCTTTTGGTTTATGATGATGTCTTCCACACTGTCCGTATAAATTACGTAACCTATGCATAGGTAATTTTTAACGTTTTATCAGGGGTAAGTGGTCATGGACACATTCTCCTAGAGGATGTCCTTGGAGCTGGGCGGAGGTCCTTGGGATCATAGGGACTCACGTGTTTTCTTGGCTGTCTGAGAATTTCCTATGTGAAAAGCTGTGTAATTTTTTTCATCTTGTTGACATTCTGCGCCGCTTGCTTTCTGTGCTCCTCACGGTTTACTGTGCAAGCAGATCACCGGAGATGCGGTTACGAAGTAGGTTCTGAATCGGGAGGCTGGAGGGCCTGGCTTACTGTGTGTCCGCCACATTCTCCAGGGGGGACAGCGGCATGGGTCCGGGGACAACATGCCGAGTGGCAAGGATTGAGGTTCCACTTTTCAAGTAATGTCACTGGCTGCCTTGTGTCTATGTGAGTGATCGTGTGACCCCTGGGGACCAGGACGGCTGACTGCTACTCAGCAGCCGCCTGTCATTGACAGGCACCCTTGTCAGGGAAGAAGCAGCGAAACGGGATTTATTGGTGCTCAGTCAGGAAGAATCCCGGCTACGGGGGAAGGGTGGGGACCAGGACTGGCGGCTCTGGGCCATCCACACTCTCCGCTTCTGCTTGACTTTGATGTCTGTGGGCTTGGCCTGACGTCCGCAGGGACACAGCTTTCTCCGCGCAGTAAGGAAGGTCACCGCTGAGGGGTCACGGCCTCCTCCGTCACTGTGCGTCTCCATCACACCTGCTGGGGTGCCTTTCCTCGCTCTTACTGTCTGGTGTCCCCACATTTGGGACTTCGCGAGAGGCAGTTTGAGGCACACAGGAGGCTCCCTCTCACACACCCTGGAAACTCACCGAATGCCGTGTAGACCTTCCACACCTGCCTCAGACTGTGCTGTGTTGTGGCCTTTGCTCGTGGCCTTGCTGAGAGCGGTGGTTTGTGGGGTGTGCGTGTGCTTGGGGACAGGGTGATGACACAGAGCAGGTGCACTGAGAGACCCACAGACATCCATAATATGATAACACTATTGTTTTTACTCTACCCCCTTTTTTATTAGCACGGATTTATTTAAAATTTTGTCTTTGTTTTCAGTTTTTATTTTTTTAACATTTTTATTTATTTTTGAGAGACAGAGCACGAGAGCAGGGGAGGGTCACAGAGACAGGGAGACACAGAATCTGAAGACAGGCTCCAGGCTCCAAGCTGTCAGCACAGAGCCCGACATGGGGCTCGAACCCACAAACAGCGAGATCATGACCTGAGCCGAAGTTGGACACTTAACCAACTCAGCCACCCTGGTGCCCCTTTTTGTTTTCAGTTTTAAGTGGATATGGTGTTTTTAGGGTCAGCTTAGCACCAGGTCTGGTTGATAACCTCCGAGTTAGAAATAAAGTAGAGATTCAATAAAAACTAGTGAGCAGCATAAAAGTTATTCCTAGGTTGTAGTTTTTGCATGCTTTTAAAATCTCAGAACCGTAAATAGCAAAAATCACTGTGTTCTTTAAAAAGTAAAAGAGCATATTTTTGGAGAGGAGTACTTGCGAAAACCGAATCATAAATAAAATATAGCTTCTGGCAGCAATTGGAATGCCAAAAAGAAGACATCAGAGCTATTTTAAGAATTACCATTATCTTTCATTTAAAGCGAAAGCCTGGGAGGCCGCACGGCAGGAAAGCAGAGCGGGGTTTCGAAGTCTGAGGGTTGTGTGTGAATCGTGGCTGGGCCGCTCCAGCCTGGGCTCCAGCGCGGGCTGCTCAGGCCCACGGCGCCCATTTCTTCCTCTGTAATAACAGTGCCTGACCTGGAAGGTTGTGTGAAACACACGACGAGCTTGCGGTGACCAGGGTGCCGTATCCATAGTAACCACTCACTGGGTGAGTCGTGTATCTGAGAAACGGTGGGCAGTCGGATGGGGAGGGGAGGCGCTGGCGGTGCCCTGTGCGCAGAGGGCAGCGCGGACCTGCAGAGCCAGCGCGGACCCCGGCCCTGCGGGCGGGAGCGGGGGCCTCACCGCGCGGCCTCCCTCCCGGGCCCTGGCTCAGCACGGTTCCCAGGGCAGAAACTTCCCCGGAAGGAACACAGGGTCAGCCTGGCTTCCCTTCCTTGCTGATGTCCCGCGAGTGTTCGCCTCAGGTCTCCAGGTCGTGAACTTCTCCTACTCTCCACGCTCGCATTTCTATTCCCGCTGCATTTCCCCAGCACACACTGAAGAGTAATTTCTCTACACCTGACCCGACCTAATGTGTATTAGATACTGACTTTGTGGCCAAAAAAAAAAAAAAAAAAAAAAAGACAATTAACTGAAACTTCGGACCGAATGTGGTAAATTCGACCACTTTTCTCGGTTAGTGGTTGATGGTGTTTCACCCGCACGAGGTGCTCTGTGGCAGCCACGGATTTGTTTTCTCCTTTTGAGTATTTGTGCAGTTTAGATTTATTGAGAATTATTGCATTCCAAGCGCCATCCCTAGCACTCGACGTGTGTTAACACTTCTTAATTCTCCCAACTCCGTGTGGTAGATGATGATGTTATTTCCATGTTAGGAATGTGGAAACAGGCTCCGAGAGGCTAAGTGACTTGACCACGGTCACCCTACGGGGTAAGTGGTGGAGAATTGGAGCTTATTTTTCTGCCTTGGGAGGCAGCATTGATACTTAACAGAGGTTTAGAGGCTTTTATCATTCACATATAAATGTGTGTCTAAATATGCATATACACCCGTATGCATGAATACATATGTGTATACGTAGACTTACTAATACATACACATGAACACATGTCTATATTCATATTATATTTGTGTTTATATTTAATGGGCATGTGGCTGTAAGATCATGTAGGAAAGGAGTAGTTAGTACATTTTACATACATATTTACCTATACTTTCTTTTTTATTTTCAATGTTTATTTTAAGAGAGAGAGCAAGCATGCAAGTGGGGGAGAGGCAGAGAGAGAGGGAGAGAGAGAATCCCAGGCAGACTCCGTGCTGTCAGCGCAGAGCCCGATGTGACGCTTGAACCCACAAACCATGAGATCATGACCTGAGCGGAAATCTAGAGTCAGCCGCCTAGCCAGCGAGCCCCCCAGGCGCCCCTTTACTCTTACTTTAACGCGAAAATATTAAAGGTTTGATTTGGGGCTGGTGTAACCCTGTAGTGAAGTACTTTACGTTGCTGAGTGGAAGGTGGGTAATGGCTCCTTGCTGTAGGCTGTTTACTGCTGCATCTGTGGCTGGGCGATGATATTAAGACCAGAGCAAAGCAAGAGGGGGTGGTGAAGAGGAAAATTATTCTGGCAGTTGTTAAAAGGCAAGGAAGACTTTATTCGGGAGCACTGTGGTGGTATTAAGACTGTCATGATACGGGGGAGAGATTAGGTTCACCTCTGGGTAAAGCTGGGGACTTCGAGCCTTTGAGCAGAAGGAAGCAGTCGGTGGATGAAAGTTGCTAAGACACGTGAGGGTGAGGGGAATTCTGGCCAAATGCACCTAACAGGACCCTTGCTGGCGGCAGAAGAGACGGAGCCTCTGTTATGGGCGGGGGACAAGCTCTTGAAACTGCCTTAGTAAGATTGTTGCTACCACCAGACTGGGACGTGGAAGACAGGGTCTCGTGGCAAGGAGGGCTCCGAGGGGCCTGACCGAAGTTTGCCCACGGATGGCGCCAGCGCGTCCTGTTCAGAGTCAGCGAGATGGACAACGGCCGGACTTGAAAACAGGACTGGGCCGTGCGTCTGATGTCAATGGATGGGGTCGCGTGTTAAGTCGGTTTCGGTATTTTTCTTTGCTGATTAATTTCATGATAAAGGTAATAAATCCTAAAATTGATTTGCCACCTCTTCTCCAAATTCTTGTCTATCGAGGGTACAATATTTCATTAGCTTTGTTTTTACTCTTAAATTGCTGAGTTTGCGGTTTTCTTTTCTCTCTCTCTCTCTCTTTTTTTTTTTTTTTAGTAATCAGGTCAGCCTGTAAATTTTCACTAATGGCCTTTGAGGATGGATAGTTACTAATTAGTAAGCAAATTACCTAAGTAAATAACTATTGTATAAACATGTTCAACATGATTAATGGGAGAACAGAGCCCGTAAGAAGCTATATTGTTCTTAAGTACATACTCAATTTGGGGAGGAAATGAGTCACTCTGAAATCATAGACTTTTAAAAACCTCTCACTTGGGTGACTTGTAAGCAAAGGGCAGTGGCACAAGGGCTCAGGTAGGAGAGTGTGTTGCGGTGTTGGATGCCTCTTTCTTGGCCTTTTATGTAACCCTCATCAAACCAGAGGGGGAATGAGTTGCGTACATTTTCTACTTCGTATTGTAGTTCTTTTGTTTCTTTGTTTTCCTTTAGTTTTGCCTCTATCATACGAGACCAAATGATAAAAAGCCAACCTGACGTTCTAACGAGAATAACCAAGGTCTGTTCTTTTGTTTCCACTCAATCCACAGACTCCTAGTTTATCTTTTTTAAAACTCTTTTTGTGAACTTACATAGGCAAGAGGTTCACACGGTTCTTTTTAAGGTTGAATCAACCTGCAGTTATTAACATTCTAATCTTCCCACCCTGGCTAATTTAGAAAATGTAACATTGATGATTCTTCTGTGGAGAGTAGTAAAGAATAGCGTTAAAACTGTCAGCTAATAAAACATTTTTATTAATTAACTGGTGAGTACCACTGAAAGGCAAGCCCCTTTCACTCTAATGAGGTTCAATATTATTACAGTTAAGAAGCAAGAAAAATTCTGATATTCTTTTGAAACAAAGTGGCAGGTCGGACACAGACCACAGTTTGAAAACTCACTTAGCTTTCTGACTACTATGAAATGAAACCTGTTGTTTCAATTACCATGAAACAATTAAAATGGCAGATCTTAAATAACTTTCCTGTAAGTTATACTGCAATGGATTAAAGGACACATTCATTTCAGAGTGCTGCATTGTAGTGACACTAACAATTAGTATTTGACGGTCTTTTTCAAATTTTCTTCATAGTAACTATCTTTTTATGTACCATTTTACATGTTTTATAAGATTTTTCCAAACATTAATTCTGGGAGCAATGCTAATTTAAGTGAGCATTTCATTGAAGAAGGAAAGGACTTGGAAACCTAACTACAAACCACTCTGTCGTATGTGGACATGAAGATTCGGTCCCGTGGAGCAACCTTGAATAACTAGTAACAGAAGATGAACTGCTTCTGGAAATGGCTTAAGTCACATGTGCTTCACGGAAGGACTTTTCAATATGAGAGTTTTAAAATACACGGTTTCTTAGCAGAATGTTGAACTTGACAAGTGGTAAATAAAAGTAACTCATCGTAAAACTCTAGCCAAGTAATCCTCCGTGACGAATGCCAATTCAACATGCAGGCGGTGTGGCCCTTCTCGTTTCCTGGGCTGGGAACTCGGGAATAAGCTGTGACAGGTGAGCACGGAGGGACCCAGCACTGGTCACCTGCTGGGCGGCTGGCTTACTCAGTGAGTCTGCCTCCCTGCCCTCCGTCACATTGTTCTGGGCACAGCTCAGCCTCGTGCAGGGACGCTGCGGACATAGGTCCTGGCAGAGGCTTCATTCAGGCTGAACTCTCCCCTCCCAGGGAGTCTCGTGGCCAACGGGGTGAGTTATCTGAGGGTGAGGTGGTGTTCCTAACGCTAGCCGTGAGAGCTTCAATCCCAGTTCATCTCCTTCTAGCCCTGACTTTGAATATGAAAAGCAAAAATGTATCAAAAGTCTTACCTCATTGTTGCGAGGAATACATGAGAATATACGTCAGGGGTTAGCACCATGGCTGACACACAGCACTGTTCGCTGTTGCTTCTGTTTTCAAAAATGCCAGCTTGCACATCTCAGCAACTGCCAGGATCGTCCCACGATTTCCGACTCTCTTTAGGCTAAGCTGTTTTAGCCCATTCTCTTCATACTCCGGTCTGCGTCCTGTCTTAGAAAAGCTAGAGCACCGTTGTGTTGGGTAAGGGTCGAAGTAGACCAACGTAACACCGAGGCCACCGCGGCACCGCACACCAGTGTCCAACTTCTTGGTGTTCGGGGCCAACGTGCCCTGTGCCTCCCGCGCTGGAGCCCTCCGGCCACTGCGCTCCCCAGTCCTCTTGGCTCTGTGGTAACAGCACTCCGCTCTAACCGCAGTCACTTTCCGTCTCGTGACAGCCACCCAGGGCATCCCACAGACTCTGGGGCTTCAGCCCATCCTCCACTCCGACCCTAGAGGTGGCCACTGAGACTCTGACTATGAGGTAGAACGAGGTCAGTCACAGAGTCGCGTTCCTTAGCTTCCTCCTTCCTGGTTCTGAGATCGGTCCTTCCAGAGAGTTCAGCGGGGGTGGGGGGCTCAGGGCTGATGTGTTTTGGCTTGTGGCACCTGCCATTTTTCTTTCCTGCCACAGCTTGTTGAGCGATAGCAGCTGGTCTGCTGGGGTCTGCCCACATCTCCCAAGGCTCCAGATCTCCCACCCCACCCTCCAGTTGCTACCAGAATTTTCTTCCTTAAGAAAAACAAAAACAAAAAAACAAAAAAACCCCAAATCTGATTTTGAAAACCCCATTAGGTTCTCCTGACATCACATGATCTCCCCCCAAAAGTTCAGGTGTCATTTGCTTCCAGCCAGGCAGAAAAGAGAGTGCGGAGACATGAAGAGATGGGGCCGGAGGCACCGAGAGTGTTCGCACCCATCTCCTTGATGTCCTGTGACCTTCCTCTGCAGTTAGTTTTGTCACCGCCTGCGGCTCACCCCCATCACTGTTTTCCAGTCTCGGACAAGTTTCACCGTCTCTGGGGCATGCTGTCCTCTCTCTCTCTCTCTGTCTCTCCCTGCCCTCCCATGCTCCAGGACTGCTCCTGTGACAGGTGACATCCTTGCAGGGTCCTTTTCCCTGAACTGTCCCCAGTGATAACTGAGAGGCCTCTGATGGCTGAGGGCAAGCGCCTGGGGCCTGAGCGTCCCCACCGGAGGCCTCGCTGGCAGGACTGCAGCAGACGGAGCAGATCATGGCATCATTCAATTCTACATTTATTTAATTAATAACTATTCTACATTTATTTTCCCATCAGGTTCTAAGTTCCTGGTGTAGTTAGGAAGGTGCAGTGTCTGTAAGTATCCCAATTCAGTGACTGTTGGTAAGAAAATGGATTAATGTAGTCTGTGTTTATGAACATTTGTCTTCTTGTACTGCTGTGGGTAGATGTTTGTTCTAAAACTTTCCCTTCACATTCTCTGTGGTATTGAGATTTATCAGGAGCAGAGTGTTCCTTGGGTCACTTGATGGATTTGGCTAGGCTTTATTTTATTTTATTTGTTTATTTATTTTTATTTTTAAATATAATTTATTGTCCAGTTGGTTTCCGTACAACACCCAGTGCTCATCCCAACAAGTGCCCTCACCCACTCTCCCCTCTCCCTCACTCCCGCGCCCCCCAGACCACCCTCTGCTTGCTCCCTGGCAGGTTTTTATTTTTGGCATGCTTTTGAAAACCCAGATGCAAGCCTGTGGGTTTAAAATGCTCTTCAGTTCTGGTGTGGTTTCCGGCTTCTGGAGACAAGACCGATAGTAGCGCCCTGTCACGTGTGTGTCATTCTCTTCGGTATCCAGGACACGGTTGTCGCTGCCACAGCCGTCCCTGTGTCTGGGCAGGTCTCCACGGAGCAGGCGTTTTCCTGCCGTGGGAAGATGTGACCAGGCAGGTTTCCGTGCCTCGCGTCTGAGAGGTCACTCTCCATCCGAGCGGCCATCAGGGGCCAGCACAAAGGCATCCGGAAGTATTTCTTTGGCCTTTAACAGTTTCATTACCTCCACTTTAGTTTTGCTCTGAAGATATCCTTCTCACGGAGAATCTGAATGTTTTGTCTGGTTTAGAAGTGTGGTGTAACCACCGTAATGTTTAATTTTAAGTTAAATGAGTAGCTTGTGTCTCAGAGCCTGCTGGAGGGCCCCCGCACCCCGAGGAAGAGGCCAGATGACAGGACTGATTGTCCAGCGGCACTGCCACCTAGATCGGGGCCCAGCGGGGGAAGCCAGGCACCCTCTGCCGCAGGGCGACAAGAGGAGGAGACGGCTTCAAAGCAGGAGGAAGGGCATGTCGATACCCCTCCAGCTAAGCCAGTGTTCTTGCAGCCTCTGTTTTCTTTTCTGTAATAGTAGCTTCACGAAGGCAGAGACTCTGTCTTACTTTGTCACCTTGATAATGGCTCGTCACTAAGAGTTGTTGACAGAATGAATGCATGGTGATTCTACATTCCGTTCAGTACAAAATATCTGTTATTAAGTGTGGAAATGTGTATCACAGGAAGAAGGAGACACCACTGACGAAGTGACACTTCAGATTATTAAAGCCGTGCAATTCTTTTTTTTTATATAATTAATTGTCAAGTTGGCTAACATAGTGTATACAGTGTGCTCTTGGTTTTGGGAGTCGATTCCCATGATTCATCGCTTACATAAACACCCAATGCTCATCCCAACAAGTGCCTTCCTCGGTGCCCCTCACCCACTTTCCCATCTCTCCTCCATCCCCCCAACTACCTTCAGTTTGTTCTCTGTATTTAAGAGTCTCTTATGGTTTGCCTCCCTCCCTCTCTGTTTGTAACTATTTTTTCCCCTACCCTTTTCCCATGGTCTTCTGTTAAGTTTCTCAAGTTCCACATATAAGTGAAAACATATGATAGTCTTTCTCTGACTGACTTATTTGACTTAGCGTAATACCCTCCAGTCCCATCCACGTTGCTGCAAATGGCCAGATTTCATTCTTTCTCATTGCCACATAGTATTTCATGGTATATATAAACTACATCTTCTTTATTCATTTATCAGTTGAGGGACATTTGGGCTCTTGCCATACTTCGGCTATTGTTGAAAATGCTGCTATGAACATTGGGGTGCATGTGCCCTATGAATCAGCACTCCTGTGTCCTTTGGATAAATTCCTAGTAGTGCTATTGCTGGGTCATAGGGGAGTTCTGTTTTTAATTTTTTGAGGAACCTCCACACTGTTTCCCAGAGCAGCTTCACCAGTTTGCATTCCCACCAACAGTGCAGGAGGCTTCCCGTTGCTCCACACCCTCACCAGCATCTGTTGTTTCCCGAATTGTTCATTTTAGCCACTCTGACAGGTGTGAGGTGGTATCTCAATGTGGTTTTGATTTGTATTTCCCTGATGATGAGTGATGCTTAGCATCTTTTCACATGTCTGTTAAGCCATGCAATTCTTGAATAGCCAGAGAGGAGAAAGGGACAAAGCATTCACACACAGGTGTTTAAGACTACCCAGAGAATAGGATGGAGAATTGTGAAATCAGCACCAAGTATCAAATACCCTGAAACGAGATAAAGTCCACTCAGTAACAGACCCTTTAGCTAAGGCAGTAAGTTAGCTTACGGGTGATCAGCGAGAGTCAGGGTAGGCCACAGGAGCTCAAGGGTAGCAGATACCTTTGAAGACATCAAGTTTTCTATAGCCTAAGAGAGAGACAGCATGAGCAGGGGAGGATCAGAGAGAGAGGGAGACACAGAATCTGAGGACGGGCTCCAAGCTCTGAGCTGTCAGCACAGAGCCCGATGCGGGACTCAAACTCACGAGCTGTGAGCTCGTGACCTGAGCCGGAGTCAGATGTTCAACGGAGCCACCCAGGCGCCCCTCTTCTGGTCCTTTCACATGATTATCCACACATTTAGAACTTGGTTTTTATTGGTATCATGAAGTTTTTCATAAGTTCTCTTTTTCTGAGAATTTGCACTCATATTTGAACTTGAATGTCACAAAAGTAAAAGTTCCTAATGTAGCAGAAAGACCACTGGATTTACCATCAAACATGGATTCTGCTAAAGACTCAATTATCGGGGCACCTGGGTGGCTCAGTTAGTTGAGCGTCCAGCTTCGGCTCAGGTCATGATCTCACGGTTCATGGGTTCAAGCCCCACATCGGGCTCTGTGCTGACAGCTAGCTCAGAGCCTGGAGCCTGTCTTCGGATTCTGTATCTCCCTCTGTCTCTGACCCTCCCCTGCTCGTGCTCTCTCTCTCTCTGTCTCTCAAAAATAAATTTAAAACATCAAAAAAGATTTTAAAAAAAGACTCAATTATCAACTTGCTGTGTATGTTGAACAAGTTAGTTAAATGCTCTTGGCCAGAGGAAGCACTTTTGGAATGACAGAAATAGGGACTTCTAAAAATCTTTTTATCCATTATAAACAATAAGGACATTGGCAAAAACTGACAAAATCTTTTTTTCCCCTCAGAATTCTGGAAATTGACCAAAAGCTTACAATTAACTAAAAGCTTATGTAAAAAAAAAAAAAAAGTAGCTAAATTTCACTTAGGACTGAGCTTTGAGATGTTTTCCTTGCTTTATCCCTCCCTTCATCCCCAGGTCCTCAGTAGCCTTCATAATCAACAGCCTAACAGTCGTGGTAACTGTGAAAACAAGCTGCTTGCAGATCACTAACAGAGAAGAATGGAGAGTAGTAAACTGAAAGAGTTTTGAAGTCCCAGACACACACACACACACACTGAGAAGAGGGTGGAAGACTAATTGGTTCAAGGGATTTAAGGAAATTGCTGTTTAACCATTAGCTAATTGAACAGACTTCTGTGGCATTACAAAACAAAAAATACAGATTTAAAATAAGATTTCAAGAAAACCACTGAATAAATAGCAAAAACAATTAAACTGGGAGAGTGTTTCTGATTTTCTGTATTACCACAGTATATTATGTGAAATGTTCAGTTTTCAAAAAGAGGGAGGAGAGAGACAGACAGAGATGCAATGCAAAAGGAAAGTATGGCCCATGCACAAATAAGAAAAAACAATCAATAGAAATTATCCATAAAGAAGCTCAGATGTTGGGCTTACTAAATAAATGTCTTAAATCAGCTCTTATAAATGTGTTCAAAGAACTAACGAGTTGTTCAAACAATGCCTAAAGAACTAAGGACACTATGAGAATTATGTCTTACCAAATAGAGAATATCAGTAAAGGGATATAAATGACTAAAAAGAACTGGATAGAATTTCTGGAGTTGAATAGTACAAAAATGAAAATAAAAAAACAACTAGAGGGGCCAAATAGTATGTTTGAGCTGGTGGAATAAAGAGTAAGTAAACGTGAAGACAGATCAACTGAGGTGATCTAAATTATCTAGTCTGAGAAACAGAAAGGGGAAAAAAAATGAAGTAAAATGAACAGAGCCATTGGATACCATCAAGTGTAACAACATACACATAATAGGAGTTCTAAAATGAGAGGAGCAACAGAAAGGAACAGAAAGCATAGTTAAAGCAATAATGGGTGACAACTTCCAAAATTTTCTGAAAACAATACACACATCAAACATATTCAACAAACTCCAAATAAGATCAACTCAAAGTGATCCACATCTTGTCACATTATGTACAAACTGACCAAAGCCACAAAGAATTTAAAAAGCAGGGGAAAAAAGAAGCATCACATACAAACAGTTCTCAATAAAATTGACAGACAATTTTTCAGGATACTATGAAGACCAGAGGGTGGTGGATGACGCATTCAAAGTGTGAAAGGATTGTCAATCAGTAATGCTATATCCAGCAAAACTGTCCTTCAAAAATGAAAAAATTAAGATGTTCCCAGATCAGCAAATACTGAGAGGATTCAATATCTGCAGACCTGCTCTGCCAGATATGCTCAAGATATATATATATATCTTAGGATGAAATAAAAGGACACTAACCTATAATTCAAATTCATACAAAAAATTTGTTTAATATAAAGGTTACTACATCAGTGAAAACATAAGTATATTTTTGTTGGTAGCCTTTTTCTTCTCCTGACAACCAGATCAAACAGCATTTAATAAACTGTGTTGACAGGTTTATAATAGATAGAGATTTAATATACATGACAATAATAGCACAAAGTAGTGGGGATGGAACAGAGCTCTAGGAACATTTTATTTATTTTGCATATTATTTTTAAAAAATGTTTATTTATTTATTTTCAGAGAGAAACAACATGAGCAGAGGAGGAACGGAGAGAGACACAGAATCCAAGCAGGCTCCAGGCTCTAAGTGGTCATCACAGAGCCTGACACGGGACTCAAACTCACAAACTGTGAGATCATGACCTGAATCAAAGTCAGAAACTTAACCAACTGAGTCACCCAGGTGCCTCTATTTTGCATACTATTAAAACTGGTATGGTATTAATGCAACTAGTTTAATTTACAATGTTAACTGTAATCCCTATGATAACCACTGAGAAAATAGCTCCAAAAAACTGTAAAAGAAACAATGAAGGAATTAAAATGGCACACTGGAGAAATATGATTTAACAGCAATATAAAAAGCAGTAATTCAAGAACAGGGAAACAAAAAATATGAGCCAGAAAACAAAAGGTAAAATGGCAGAAATATATCTTATCAATAATTATACTAAATGTAAATGGATTAGAACTGCAATCAAAAGGCAGAGATTGCAGAATGAGTAAAAAGACATGATGCAATTATATAATATCTATAAGAGACCCACTTTGGATTTAAAGAAACATAAGTTAAAAGGAAAAGAATGGAAAGGATGATAGCTTTGGCGGGTTTGGGGAAAGGAACATCAAGAGGGCTGACAGACCGCCATCCCAGGATTTTCCCGCCAAACAACACCAGGATGGCCAACAGAACATCCCACTGAAAAATACCAAGATGGTCGACGGACCACCATTTTGGAACTTTCTGCCTGCTGCCGGCTTCCCAGAAAATACATCATCTGTCCCTGGACACATTCCTGGAACTAGTGCCCTAATATAAGGCCCCACTCTTTGTCCCCCTGGTGCGACTTCCCTGGCTCATCCTGTCCGGACCAGGGAACCTCACCTGAGAGCGCTCCCAATAAGGGCCTTTTACATTTACTTCTGACTCTGTAATAAAGGGTGCTCTAATCTCTTTTCCCAGTCTCTTGGTATTGTAACTTTTTCACTCCACCAATTTTAACCTTACAAAAGATACAGTATGCAAGCAGTAGCCAAAAAGTAGCTGAAATAGCTATACTAATACCAGACAGAATAGGCTTTAAGATACATTTTTGCTAGAAATAAAGCAGGAGTTTTACAAATGATGAAAGATTTAATCCATGATAAACATGATAATTATAAACCTATATGTACCTAACCACCGAATCCCAAAATACATGAATAAAAATTGATAAAATTGAAGGGAGAAATAGACATTTTAATAATAATAGTATTATTAAATAATATTTTAATAATATTAATAATAGTATTATTAAATTATTATAATAATTTGATACTTTCAATACTTTTAATAGAATAATTCAAATAATGGATACTTCAATACTTTAACAAATAATTCAAATAATACAAAGCATTAACTCCTTGGAATGGAATTTAAAATCAGTAACAGAGAAAATTTGGGAAATTCAGAAGTATGTGACAATTAAGTAAAACACACCCAAATAAAAATGGGTCAAATAAGAAATCACAATGGAAATTAGAAAATTAGGTGAATGAAAGTGAAAGCAATATAGCAAACCTTAACTGACTGAGCCACCCAGGTGCTCATCAATATAGCAAAACTTAAGGAATGTAGCTACAGCCATGGTTAGAGAAATATTTGGAGTTGTAAACACCTGTATTGAAAAGAATAAAGATCTCAAATGAATAACCTAACTCTCCACCGTAAAAACCTTTGGAAAGGCACAGTCTAAACCAAAAGCAAAGAGAATAAAGGAAGAAAAATACTAGAGCAGAAATAAATAAAACTGAGAATAAGGAAACAAAAAAGCAAGACAAAATTGAAAGTTAGTTCTTCAGAAAGATCAACAAAATTGATAAACCTTTAGTAGACTGACTAAGAAAAAATAGGAGAAGATTTCAATTACTAGAGTCCAGAATGAAGAAGAGGACATTACTTCTGAAATTACAGAAATAAAAGGAATTATAAGGGAAGACTGTGAATGTATTAGGTAGTATAGATGAAATGGATGAGTTCCTAGAAAGACATAAACTACCAACACTGTCTCAAGAGGAATTAGAAAATTTGAGTAGACCTATAAAACGGTAAAGAGATTGAATTAGTTATTAAAAACAAATTCTCATAGTTACACTCAGGCTCAGATAGCTACAATAGTGAATTCTACCACACATTTAAAGGATTATTTGTAAAAATTCTCACAAATATTTCCAAAAACCAAAGGAAGGGGAAATACTTCCCAGTTCATTTTTATAAAGCCTGTATTACTCTGATACCAAAACCAAATAAAACCATCACAAGAAAGCTGTAGACCAATATCCTTTATGAAGAGAGATATAAAAATACTCAACTGAATATTAGCAAACTGAACCCAAGAATTTATAAATGGATTATACACCATGAGCAAGTGGGGATTCACTCAAGAATACATGGTTGTTTCCACATCCAAAATCAATTAATATCACACACCATCCATATTAATAGAATAAAGGACAAATACCACATGACTATCTCAATATGGGCAGAAAAATGGACAAATCCAACGCTTTTTCTTATTAGAAATACCAGGTAAATTAAAAATAAAAAGGAACTTCCTTAACCTGATAAAATTCACCCATGAAAACGTCATAACTGACACCTTACTTATTGGTGAAATAATAATGCTTTCAACCAATGATCAATGACCAAGTAGGAAAATTTGCTCTTGCGATGTCTATTCAACATTATATTAGAATTTCTAGCCAGAGCAGTTAGGCAAGAAAAGAAATAAAAGGCTTCTAAATTGGAAGGAAAAAGTAATCTATAGTCATAAATAACATGATCTTGTAGGTACAGAATCCCAAGGAATTCACACACATACAGATACGCACACACATACACTCATTCACATGCACATGCACACACACGTACACACTACTGGAACTAAGATGAGTTCAACATGATTGCAGGATGCAACATCAGTATAAAAATGCAATTGTTTTCCAATTCATTAGCAATGAGATTGAAAGTGAAATTAAGAAAACCATTCCATCTACACTAGAATAAAAAACAATTAAAATACGAATAATTTTATTAAAGAAAGTGTAAGTGTTTACACAGTTTCTTAGTCCATTCAGGCTGCTATAACAAAATATAGATTGAGTGGCTTATAAACAACAGCAGTTTATTCCTCGCAGTTTTGGAGGCTGGAAAGTCCAAGATCAAGATACTAGTGGATTTGATGTCTGGTGAAAGCCTGCTTCCTGGTTCACAGGCCGCCATCTTTCCTCTATGTCCTCACATGGCAGAATGGGGTGAGAAATCTCTTTGGGGTCTCTTTTATAATGGCACTAATTCCATTCATGAGCATTTCACCCTTATGACTTAATCATCTCCAAAATTCCATTATGTTGGGAATGAGGCTTCAACATAGATACTTTGGGGAAGATCAAATATTCAGTCAATGGCATACCAGAACCTTGTTGAAAGATTATTAAAGAAGAAATAAGGGGCGCCTGGGTGGTTCAGTCAGTTGAGTGTCCGGCTTCGGCTCAGGTCATGGTCTCACAGTCTGTGCTGACAACTCAGAGCCTGGAGCCTGTCTTCCCTCTCTCTCTGTGTCTCCCTCTCTCTCTCTCACACTCCCCTGCTCATGTTGCCTCTCTCTCGAAAATAAGTAAAACATTAAAAAACTTTTAAAAATTGAAAAAAGAAGAAATAAGTGGAAAGATACCCCATGTTTGTGGGTTGAAGGACTTAATATTGTTAAGACAGCAATACTTCTCAAATTGGTCTACAGATTAAATAAGTCCCTCTTCAAATTCTAGCTGCTTTTTTGTAAAAATTGACCAGCAGATCCTTATATTCATATAGAAATTCAAACGAGAGAATAATCAGTCTTGAAACATAAAAACAAAGTTGGAGGACTTGTACTTCTTAATTTAAAACTTAATACAAAGATGTAGTAAGACTCTGTGATAATGGCATAAGGATAGACATCCAGATCAGCGGAATAGAATTGAGGGTCCAGAAGAAAACTCGTATTTGTGATCAAATGAATTGCCGGGGCACCATGAAAATTCAATGTGGATAAAGTAGCCTTTCAAACAAATGGAACTGGAATATCTAACTGCACATCCACATGGAAATGTTGGAACTTAGACCTCTGTTTCAAGTCAAAATTAATGCAAAATGTGTCATTGATATAAGTGTAAAGGTGAACACTGTAAAACAGTAGTAACTCTTCATGGTCTTGGGTTAGGGAATGGATTCTTACATACAACACCAAAAGGGCAGTGCCCAAGAAAAAATAGGTTAACTGTTCTTCATCAAAGTTAACAACTTCTACACTTGGAGAAAATGGAATGCACCAAAGACAATGAAAACCACCTCAAAGAATGAGAGAAATATTTTCGAATCATTTGTCTGACGAGGGTCTAGTATCCAGAACATAGAACACTTTTATGTAAACAATAAAAAGACAATCTGATTAAAAATTGGGCAAAGTGTTTGAATAGCTGTTTCTTGAAAGAAGACACACAAATAGCCAATAAAGCACGGGAGGTGATGTTCAACATCATTAGCAATTAAGGAAATACAAGTGAAAAACACAATAAAATATAACCTTTCGTACACTATGGTGGCTTAAAAAAAAAAAAGACAGATAATACAGGGCACCTGGGTGACTGAGTCAGTTAAGCGTCCAGCTTAGGCTCAGGTCATGATCTCGCAGTTTGTTGAGTTAGAGCCCCATGTCGGGCTCTATGCTAACAGCTCAGAGCCTGGAAGCTCCTTCAGATTCTATGTCTCCCCCTCTCTTTGCCCTCCCCTGCTCATGCTCTGTCTCTCAATAATAAATAAACATTAGGGGCGCCTGGGTGGCTCAGTTAGTTAAGCATCCGACTTTGGCTCAGGTCATGATCTCACAGTTTGTGGGTTCAAGCGCCGCATCGGGCTCTGTGCTGACAGCTAGCTCAGAGCCTGGAGCCTGTCTTTGGGTTCTGTGTCTCCCTCTCCCTCTGACACTCCCTTGCTCATGCTCGCTCGCTCTCTCGCTCTCTCAGAAATAAATAAAACATTAAAAAATTAAAAAAGTAATAAATTAACATTAAATTTTAAAAAAGATAATGACAAGTGTTAGCGGAGGTGGATGAACTAGAACCCTCATTCACTGCTGATGGTTGGGAACAGAAGGGCCCTATGGGAGAAGAGTTGCTCAAAATGTTAAACACAGAGTTAGCATATGAACCAGAAATGCTGAAGTTAGATAAATAAACAAGAAAAACAAAAACATGTTTCCACACAAAAGGTTGTACACAATGTTCATATTAGTATTATTCATCGGGAAGAGTGGATTTAGAAAACAGGGAGTAGTCATGCAATGGAATATTATTTGGCAAATAGAAGAGAATGAAGTACTGATTCTCGCACTAAATGGACGGTACTTCCTTCTGCTAAGTGAAGGAAGCCAGTTACAAATCATCATATATTGTATGATTTTATTTATATAAATGCTCAGAATAGACACATCCATAGAGATAGAAATGCAGATTAGTGAGTATCCGGGCTGGGAGTTAAGAGTCAATGGGGGAATTAGAACTAATCAATGTGGTATGACGATATGAATAATGGTAGATAATTATATGGGGTGATCTTTTCGGGGTGGTACAGATGTTCTAAAGTTAATGGTGATGCCTGTAAAACTGTCAATATTCTAAAAACCACGGAATGGTACCCTTTGGGTGACGTTTTTGTTTTGCAAATTATATCTCAAAAGAGCTATTATTTTTTTTTTCACTTGGCCTTCAATTTCTCATTTGAGAAATGAGAGAGTTGAGGTTGATTATCTTTATAGCTTCTTCTAGCTCATTTTACTCAAAAGACATAGGCCTAGGAAGCTGTGTGGAAATCGAACTTTTTATTTTTTTTTGATTTTATTTATTTATTTATTTTTTAACATTTATTTATTATTGAGAAACAGAAAGAGACAAGCATGAGCAGGGGAGGGGCAGAGAGAAGGGGAAACACAGAATTCGAAGCAGCTCCAGGCTCCGAGCGATCAGCACAGAGCCTGACGTAGGGCTCGAACCCACAAACTGTGAGATCATGACCTGAGCTGAAGTCGGACACTTAACCAACTGAGCCACCAGGTGCCCTGAAATCGAACTTTTTAAAGCAGAAGCCTACCTGTTTTCTCAGTGTTTCTTTCTCTGAGATACTTTAATTTTACTTCCTATGTTCTTCGTTAATCCTGTACTCTACCGTCTTCCCCCCAGTTGCTCTGTAGAGAATGCAAACACTTCAAGGCTTCCCAAGAATTTATGGTTTAAAATTTTTTTAAGTTTATTTCTGTATTTTGAGAAAGCAGGGAGAGAGAGTTGTAAGCAGGCTCTGCACTGACAGACGGGGGGCTTGAACTCATGAACCATGAGATCACGACCTGAGCCAAAATCAAGAGTTGCACACTTCACCAACTCAGCTACCCAGGCGCCCTGAATGTACAGTTTTCAAAAAAAGAATGCGTATGTGTATACATGCAAAACATTGTGAGTGTTAAGTGTAAAGGAAATCATTTTGATCTGGCAAGAGAAGTGATCTAAATTAAGAGAAATTTTCTGTAACATACTTCATTTTTCTCAATAAGCATTTTTGGAATACCTTTTATCAAACAGTAAACCCTGGAGACACTAAAGTAAGTGGAAATATTTTAGATTAAGTAGGTACAGTTATTGTGTGCAGTAGCAAGAACGTTCAAAAATGAACCAGAAAATGTGGGTTTAATTTTAACTCTGGTATGGGCAAATCTATTAAGAACTTTAAACCTTAGCTTTTTCTTTTAAAATATAGATTATAAGGGGTGCCTGGGTGGCTCAGTCGGTTAAGCATCCGACTTGGCTCAGGTCATGATCTCATGGTTCACGAGTTCTATCCCCACTTCGGGCTCTGTGCTCAGAGCCCAGAGCCTGATTCAGATTCTGTGTCTCCCTCTCTTTGTGCCCCTCCCCCACTTACACTCTGTCTTCTTTCTCTCTCTCAAAAATAAATACAAACATTAAAATAATTAAAAATAAAATAAAATATAGATAATAAACATGTATATGTGTGTATATGTGGATATGTATATATAAATACAATTACTGTACAGCATGCCCTTAATATTTATTAGTGGTAATTAATCATGACGTAATAGGTGACATTTATTGAGCCCTGGACATGAGCTATGTGAAGAATCTTTTGTGATAAGGACTATCTCTCACTCCATCTTACAGATGAGTAAAACTGAAGTCATCAGGTTAATGACAGAAACAAGCTTTTAACCTTTTTAACCATTAGGAAATGTTCTTCATAATAAAATCTCAGCAAATGTCCTAAGTCCTCTAGGAACCCTGACATTTGTAAAAGTCATGCCATACCTCATTCTGTGCAGTACGGAGCTACTGAAGAGCTTAAATGATTTCCTTCAGGCCAACAGTGGGAGTTGGCTGGGGACAGGGGGTTCCCAAGGAACTAAAGCACATGAGTATTTGTTACAGAAGGAGGAAAAGAGAATTTCAAAGCCACCCTGGGACCTCTGTGTTGGGTTTGAGCCAACTCAGTCTCACTTGCCCACCGCCAACCAGCTCTCTTTGCACATACATGCTGAAGTTTTCAAATGCCACAGGTTTGCTTTATTTAAAAAAAAAACTGTTTTAGAAACGACATGTTATTCTAATCATAGATGTTTTAAGTCGTATCACAATACATTGATAATACAGGGAGTTGGAAAGTTAAAGCACTCAATCATATTGCAAAAATCGCATCTGAGTATATGTCAGTGTAATGTTTATCTCACATCCTATGGCAGATTTTAAAGGATTCATTTTATTTCCATACTATGAAGTATGAGTTAAACAATATTTGTATTTAGCACAAGATGCTATTAATTGCACTTTTCCCATGAAGCGTGTGTGTGGTTTATTTAAAGTTCAGTTCCCAATAAAAATTGCCCCAAAAGTTCTTCACAAAGCTAGAACAAACTATCCTAAAATTTGTATGGAACCACAAGAAAACCCCAAATAGCCAAAGTAATATTGAAGAAGAAAACCAAAACGGGAGGCATCACAATCCCAGACTTTAGCCTCTACTACAAAGCTGTCATCATCAAGACAGTATGGTATTGGCACAAAAACAGATACATGGACCAATGGAATAGAATAGAGAACCCAGAACTGGGCCCACAAATGTATGGCCAGTTAATCTTTGACAAAGCAGGAAAGAGCATCCAATGGAAAAAAGACTGCCTCTTTAAAAGGTGGTGCTGGGAGACCTGGACAGCAACATGAGAAGAATGAAACTAGACCACTTTCTTACACCATACACAAAAATAAACTCAAAATGGATGAAGGACCTGAATGTGAGACAGGAAACCATCAAAACCCTAGAGGAGAAAGCAGGAAACCGCCTGTTTGACCTCAACCATAGCAATTTCCTACTCGACACATCCCCAAAGGTGAGGGAATCAAGAACAAAAATAGACTATTGGGACCTCATCAAGATAAAAGCTTCTGCACTGCAAAGGAAACAATCCAAAAAACTAACAGGCAACCAACAGAATAAGAATACATACTGGCAAATGGCATCTTGGATAAAGGGCTAGTATCCAAAATTTACAAGGAAGCCACCAAACCCCACACCCGAAAAATGAATAGTCCAGTGAAGAAACGGGCAGAAGACATGAATAGACACCTCTCCAAAGAGGACATCCAGATGGCCTACAGGCACATGAAATGATGCTCAGTGTCACTCATTATCAGGGAAATACAGATCAAAACCACACTGAGATACCACCTCACACTGGTCAGAGTGGCTAAAATCAACAAATCGAGAGACTATAGATGCTGGCGAGGGTGTGGAGAGACGGGCACCCTCCTACACTGTTGGTGGGAATGTAAACTGGTGCAGCCGCTCTGGAAAACAGTGTGGAGGTTCCTCAAAAAACTATCCATAGAACTCCCCTATGACCCGGCAATAGCACTGCTAGGGATTTACCCAAGGGATACAGAAATGCTGATGCATAGGAGCACATGTACTCCAATGTTCATAGCAACACTTTCAACAATAGCCAAATCATGGAAAGAACCTAAATGTCCATCACCTGATGAATGGATCAAGAAGATGTCATATATATATACAATGGAATACAATGGAAATCTAGCCATTTGTAGCAAAATGGTTGGACCTCGAGGGTATCATGCTAAGCAAAATAAGTCAGGCAGAGAAGGACAGATACCATATGTTTGCACTCATAGATCTAACAGGAGAAACATAACAGGGGACCATGGGAAGGAAAATGTGGGGGGAAGAGCTAGGGAGAGAAAGTGAGGCAAATCATGAGAGACTTTTGAATGCTGAAAACAAACTGAGGGCTGAAGAGGGAGGGGGGAAAGAAAAGGGGGGTGATGGTCATGGAGAGGGGCACTTGTGGGGAAGAGCACTGGGAGTTATATGGAAACCAACTTGGTAATAAACTATTTAAAAAAATAAAGTTATCTGAATCCAAAAGAAAAGAAAAGAAAAGAAGTTCAGTTAAATTCTTCTAGCTTTATGAGCTACAGTAACTTCATTAACTGTCTTATTCCCTCCTCTTGGTCCATCGTCTTGTTAAACTAAACCACCAAGTGGAATATGGAGTTCAGGAATAGAAGTTAAAAATCTACTCTCCTTATACTTATCAAGGATGAGAGATTTCCTACTTAGTCTTGACAAGGAGTCAGTTTTGATGGGCTTTTAAATTTTAATATCGCATTATAAAACATATTTGTTGGGTGCCTGGGTGGCTCAGTCAGTTAAGTGTCTGACTTCGGCTCAGGTCATGATCTCATGGTTCCTGAGTTTGAACCCCGCATTGGGCTCTGTGCTGACAGCTCAGAACCTGGAGCCTGTTTTGGATCCTGTGTCTTTCTCTCTGCCCCTCCCCTGCTCATGCTCGCTCTCTCGCTCTCTCTCTCTCTCTCTCTCTCTCTCTCTCCCTCTCCCTCTCTCAAAAATAAAATAAACAAAAATTTTTCAAAAAAAAAGTACACATTTGTTTGTAAAATATAAATAATGGTAAGGGTAGCAGAAGTTCCAAAGTAATTGTTAAGAAATTTGAGTTTTCTCTTTTTTCTGGAGAAAATTAGGCCAAGAGTTATTAGAGAAGTTTGAGATAAGTGAAGAGAGTCTTCAAGGGAACCTCACTCAGGGAAGTGTGGAGGTGGCTAAATTAACAGGGTTCACTGACGGCTGGTCGCGCCCCCCCCCCCCCCCCAGGGCTTATGCCTTAGCTGACTCACGTGTGTGACGCCCTGTTACCAAGCAGAACGTTTCCTGGATGCGTCCACGTGGAGACCCAGGTTAAATCAAACGCCCAGACATCTGACTGGGAAATTACGGAGGGTGAGGAACTTAAGCTCTTCTGATGTTCAGTCCAGTTTGAGAACAGCATGATTGTATGCTGCATCTTTGCTTACTTTTTCCTGCTTTTAGTTTTCCACATCATTAAAATGTGACAAACTAATGAACGGTCATTTCTAGAAGTGTTTTTAAATGGAGAGTCGATCTGTTTATCGCTCTTCCCTGCGGAGAATTTTCCAGTCTTTCCCCTCTCTGCCTCCCGTCAATAATAATGGAGTGCAGATTGCGTGCTAATCGGAATGTTTTGTGGTCCTTCCCCATGGCTCTTTTTTTTTTTTTAATGTTTTTAATTTATTTTTGAGAGACAGAGAGAGAGAGTCAGTGTGAGCAGGGGAGGGTCAGAGAGAGAGGGAGACACAGAATCTGAAGACAGGTTCCGGGCTCTGAGCTGTCAGCAGAGAGCCCTATGCGGGGCTCGAACCCACAAACCGTGAGATCATGACCTGAGCTGAAATCCGATGCTCAACCAACTGAGCCACCCAGGCGCCACTCCCCATGGCTCTTATACTCAAAATGGGCCACAGATAATAAGGAAAAGAAAAACCCCAATGTGTAAAGTGAAAATTCTGAGAAATTTCTAGAAAACCATGCAGTGATGAAACATTGGTGAGTGGGGTGGAGGAGTTTGTTTAGAAACATCAGGGCTCCCTTGCGTGAGAAAGGGGCAGTAAGTTCACACCATTTGAAGAAGGAGGTAGCCATTTGAAGAACGTTCAAGCAGAAGTGTGAAGTCTTAGGGAAGATTTTGGCATTTAGAGAAACTGAAAGAAGGGCAGTGGGGCTTAGGGGCCAGAGGAGACAAGACATTTAGTAGATGAGGTGAAGGGGGGAAGCCTCCTCAGCCAGCCTGGGGCAAACAAACAGCCCAGGGGTGCCTCTTCTCTGGAACCTGGTGCTCAGCGCTGGCATAGCGCACCGTCACCTGAACATCTGGCCTCATGGGCAACTCTGTTCTGTCCTGGAAAAGGCTTCTGCACATCTTGCCTCAACTCCTCAAAACATAGGGTGATGTCTCCAAATGCTGCCAAGATCTGTGGGTTGTACCATTGCTATCGCTGGAGAAAGCCACTGCTTTGGCGTGTGGGGAGGGTTTGAGATACAGGTCAGGGAAAGCACAAATGTTAACTTGTCAAATCCCTCCATTAAAATAGCATGAAAACCATCCTAATTATTGCATAATAAAGTATTATTTCCCAATATAGCTGAACATCCATTTCCTTGATTGTCTTCCTCTGGCCAGCCATAGTCTGGAAGTACTCATACATTAGCACGGTATTTGAAATAGCTGCACATGGGGGCTAAGGAATTTATAACAATACGGTTTTAATTTATAATAATACAGTAATGAAACAATTTATCTTATCCTTACATCCACAACACTCCACGTCTATACACACGTGTCTAGCTGTAATGTATGTAAAGTACAATATAGATTCTTTACACTGGTAACTGCATAGACCTAGAATGCTTACTAACAAATAGATTTACTTTTATAAAAATATTTAATGAAATTTAATTGAATTTTTATAATTACAGATTTTAGTTGAATTTGATTTAAAATTTGATTTAAATTTTGATATGGAGGGGTCCCTGGGTGGCTCAGTCAGTGGAACATGCGACTCTTAATCTCAAGGTCCAAAGTCTGAGCCCCACACTGGGCATGAGGCCTACTGTAAAAATAAATAAATAAATAAAATTTGACACAAATTATAATTTTACACTTGCCTTTTCATTGTATTGTTTCAGATTATTTTATTTTAATTCTTTCCCTACTTTGTTGGAGTCTAATTGACAAAACTGTATATATTTAAAATGTACAATGGGATGCAGTGACACATGTAATCACTGAGAAATCATTACCACGATCAAGTTAATGAACACATCCATACCTTACAACGTTGTCTTTTTGGGGTGTGTGTGAGAATGTTTTAATTCTACTCAGAGAATTTCTTTTTTTTTTTTTAAACATGCAATGGATAGGTTTAAATTTTTTTTTTATGTCTTTTATTTATTTTTGAGAGACAGAGAGAGACAGTGTGAGCAGGGGAGGGTCAGAGAGAGAGGGAGATACAGAATCTGAAGCAGGCTTTAGGCTCTGAGCTGTCAGCACAGAGTCTGATGCGGGGCTCGAACCCACGAACTGTGAGATCATGACCTGCACCGAAGCTGGATGCTTAACCAACTGAGCCACCCAGGTGCCCCCTACTCAGTGAATTTCAAATCTATGATACAGTATTAACTATAGTTACCATACTGTACACTGAATCCTCAGAACATCTTTTATAACTGAAAGTTTGTACCCTTTGACCAACATTTCCCCATTTTCCCCACTCCCCAGGCCTTTGGAAACCACCATTTTATTCTCTGATTCTGTGAGCTCAACATTAACAAATGTTTAAGATTATACATATTCGGGATACTATACAGTGTCCATCTTTCTGATTTATTTCTGAAAATGCCCCTCAAGATTCAGCCATGTTGTCACAAATGGCAGAATTTTCTTCTTCTTTTTTTTAAGTTTATTTTTGAGAGAGAGAGAGAGAGAGAGAGAGAGAGAGAGAGAGAGAGAGAGAGAGAGAGAGAGAAAGTAGGGGAGGGGCAGAGAGAGGGGGAAGAGACAGAATCCCAGGCAGGGTCTGTGATATTAGCGGGGCTTGATCCCATGAACTGCAAGATCATGACCTGAGCCACAATCCAGAGTTGGAAGCTCTTAGTAGTTATTGAGTTGTAGGAATTCCCTGTATTCTGTAGCTATTAACCTCTTATCAGATAAATGGTTTGCAATTTTTTTTCCTATTCTATAGGTTGCCTTTTCATTTTGTGAATGGTTTCCTTTGCTGTGCAGAAGGTGTCTAGCTTCATATTTCCCACTCATTTATTTTTGTTTTTGTTGTTTTTTGCTTTTGAAATCATCCAAAAAAATCTTTGCCTATGCCAATATCAAGAGACATTTCCCCTGTGTTATCTTTTAGGAGATTTAAGGTCTCAGTTCTCACATTTGAATCTTTACAATATATTTAGTTAATTTTTGAGAGTGGTGTAAGATAGAGGTCCAGTTTTATTCTTTTGCATGTGGTTATCCAGTTTTCCCAGCCCCATTAATTAAAGAGATTATCCTTTCCTCCTTGTGCATTCTTGGCACTCTTGTCAAAGACAAGCTGATCATATTTCTGGTCTGTCTATTCAGGTCCACTGGTCTATGTATCTCTTTTAATGCCAGTATCATACTGGTTTGATTAACAGTTTTGTAACACAGTTGACCCGAACAACACAGTGGTTAGGGGCACCAACCCCTCATTTGGTTGAAAATTTGACTTCCCCAAAACTTAACTACTGACAGCCTACTGTTGACTGGGAGCCTTACCAATAATATAAACAGTCCATTAACACATGTATGATATATGTATTATATACAGTATTCTTACAATAAGAGAAAAGAAAATGTTGTTAAGAAAATAATAAGGAAGAGAAAATGCACTTACATTACTGTATATACATTTATCGAAAAAAATCCACATGTAAGTGGATTCATGCAGTCCAAACCCATGTTGTTCAAGGGTCCACTTGATAGCTTGAAATTAGATGTGATTTCTCCATCCATGTTCTTTCTCAAGGTTGCTTGGCTGTCTGGGGTCTTTTACAGTTCCATATGAATCTGAGGATTTACAAATAGGTTTTTCTATTCCTCTGAAAAATGCCATTATAGTTTTGATAATGATTGCATTGAGTTGGTGTATCACTTTGGGTAGTATGGGTTGTGTAACAATATTAATTATTCCAATCCCTGAACAAAGAATATCTTCATTTGTTATCTTAAAAAAATTTTTTTTAATGTTTATTTAGTTTTGAGATAGAGAGAGACAGAGCATGATTAGGAGAGGGGCAGAGAGAGGGAGATACAGAATCTGCAGCAGGTTCCAGGCTCTGAGCTCAGTACAGAGCCCAACGCGGGGCTCGAACTCACAGACCGTGAGATCATGACCGGAGATGAAGTTAGACACTTAACAAACTGAGCCACCCAGGCACCCCTGTTTGTATCTTTAATTTCTTTCATTAATGTATACCTTTCACCGTACAGGTTTTTGTCTTCTTGGTAAATTTATTCCTGAGTATTTTATTCTTTTTGATGAAATTTGTAAATGGGATTGCTTTCTTAATTTCTCTTTCAGTTTGTTATTTGTATATAGAAAAGCAACAGATTTTTGTGTGTTGATTTTGTATCCTGCAACTATGCTGAATTTATTAGAGTTTTCTATTTATAAGATCATGTCATCTGCAAGTAGAAACAATGCTACTTCTTTCTTTCTGATTTGGATGCCTTTTCTTGTTTTGTTTTTTTTTTTCTTGCCTAATTTTTCTGGCCAGGATTTTCAGTACAATGTTCAATAATAATGGTGAGAGTGGGAACCCTTGCCTTATCCCTAATCTTAGAGAGAAAGCTTTCACTTTTCGTCATCAAGTATGATATTAGTTGTGGACCTGTAGTATATGACGTTTATTATGTTGAGGTATGTTCCTTTTAAACCCACATTGTTAAAAGTTTTTCTCATGAGAGAACGTTGAATTTTGTCGTGTTTTTTCTGCATCGACTGAAATGAACATACGATTTTTATCTTTCATTCTGTTAATGTGGTATGTCATATTTATTGATTTGAGTATATGAAGCAATCTTTGCCTCCTAAGGATAAATCTCACTTGATCATGGCACATGATCCTTTCATTGTGCTGTTGAATTTAGTTTGCTAATATTTTGTGGAGGATTTATGCGTTTGTGTTCATTAGAGATATTGACCTGTAATTTTCTTTTCTTGTAGTGTCATTTTCTTGCTTGGCAGGAGAGTAATGCCTTGTTAAATGATTTTGGACCTGTTCTTTCTGCTTCAGTTTTTTGGAAGATTTTGAGAAGGACAGGCATTAATTTATCTTTAAATGTTTGGTGGAATTCACCACTGAAGCCATCTGGTCCCGGCTTTTCTTTGCTGGGTGTTTTTGGATACTGACTCAATCTCCTTACCAGTTATAGGTCTTCAGATTTGTCCATTATTTTTTTGACTCAGTCATGCTGGGTTGTATGTTATTAGGAACTTATCTTTTTCTTTTAAGTTAGCCAGTGTGCTGGTGCATAAGTGTTCATAGTAGTCTCTTAGGAATCTTCGTATTTCTGTGGTAACAGCTGTCATATTCCTCTTTAATTTCTAATTTTATTTAGGTCTTCTTTTTTTTTTCTTAGTCTACTTAGAGATGTGTCAGTCTTTCCCAAACCTAGCTTTTAGTTTCATTCACCTTTTCTATTGTTTTCTAGTTTCTATATTATTTATTTCTGCTCTGATCTTTGTTATTCCCTTCCTTCTGCTCTGACTTTGGGCTTAGTTTGTTCTTTCTCTAGTTCTTAGAGGTATAAAGCTAGGTTACTTATTTAAGGTATTTATTTTTTCTTAGTGTAGGTACTTATTGTTATCAACTTTCCTCTTAGAACTGCTTTTGCTGCATTGCCAAAGTTTTGGTATGTTATGTTTCTATTTTCATTTGTTTCAGGATTTAAAAAAATTTTCTCTTTTAAATTTTCTTTGATCCATTGGTTGTCCACATATGTGTTATTTAATTTCCACATATTTGTGAATTTTCCAGTTTTCTTTCTATTAAGTGGAAGTGGTTTCCACTTTCATTCCATTGTGGGCAAAAAAGATACTTGGTATGATTTCAATCTTCTTCAATGTGTGAAGATTTGTTTTGTGACCTAACATGTGATCTCTCTTAGATAACGTTCCATGTGTGCTTAAGCAGAACGTGCATTTTGCTGCTGTTGGATGCAATGTTATATATATATTTCTGTCAGGTCTGTTAGGCTAAAGTAGTTCAAGTCCAGGATTTTCTTACTAATTTTGTTGGATGACCTTGCCATTGCTAAAAGTGGGGTATAGAAGTTCCCCATTATTGCATTGCCATCTATTTCTGCCTTCAGATTTGTAAATATTTGCTTACTTAGTTGCTCCAATGTTGGATGTATGTATATTTACAATTGTATATTATCTTGATGAGTTGACCATTTTATTATTATATGCTGAACTTTTTCATCTTTTGTTATAGTTTTTGACTTGAAGTCTATTTTGTCTGATATAAATGTAGCTACTCCTGCTCTCTTTTGGTTTCTATTTGTGTGGAATAGCTTTTTCTCACCCTATGCTTTGAGCTTGTATGTATCCTTTCTTTAAAGCTGAAGTGAGTCTCTTGCAGGTGGCATACAGTTGAGTCTCTCTTTTTAGTCCTTTCAGCCAATCTTTGTCTTTGGATTGGAGAATTTAATGCATTTACATGTAAAGTAATTATTGATACCTAAGGAATGACCATTGTTTACTTGTTTATCATTTTCTGGCTGTTTTATAGTTCCTTTTTCCCCTTTTTCCTTTGTGATTTGATACTTTCCCACCCACGGTGGAATGCTTTGATTCCTTTCTTTTTCTTCTGTGTATCTACTCTAAGTTTTTGCTTTTGTTACCTAATGCCAATGAGGAACACATAAAATACAACAATCTGTTTTACGCTTATAACAACTGAACTTTGATCACTTACAAAAACTCTCCTTTTCTACTCTCACCCACAACATTTGTTTCTCATGTAACAGTTTATGACTTTTATATTGTGTATCCATTAACAAATTGTGGCTGTAATGATGTTTAATAATTTTGTTCTTTAATATTCATACTTGAGTTAAGTGATTTCCTCACTGCCATTACAGTATTCTGAGTTTGACTCTATACTTAGATTTATCAGTGAGTTTTATATTTCATATTTTCATTTTGCTAATTAGCATGCTTTCATTTCAACTTGAAGAACTCCTTTTAGAATTTCTTGTGAAGCAGACCTAGTGGCAGTGAGCTCTTTTAGCTTTTTTTTGTTGTTGTTGCTTCTTCAGTTTTGAAGTTCAACTTTGCAAATAAAATATTCTTGTCTGGCACTTTTTCCTTCCAGCACTTTGGGTGTATCATCCTGCTGTCTGCTGGCCTGTAGGATTTCTCCTGAGCAGACTTCCTATTGCATTTCTGGGGCTTCCCTTGTCTGAGATGTTATTCTTCCTCTTGCTGCTTTCAAAATTCTTCATCTGTGATTTTGACACTTTTATTAAGATGTATCATAGTGAAGTCCTGTTTGGGACTTATAAGCTATATGTGTGTAGGTGTTTACATCCTTCCCAGATCTGTGAGGTTTTCAGCCATTATATTTTTAAGTAAGCTTTCTGCCCCCTTTTCGCTCCCTTCTCCTAAGATTTCCATAATGTGAAAATTGTTTTGTTTGGTGGTGTTCCATAATTGACGTTGGCTTTCTTCACTCTTCTTCATTTTTTAAGAAAAGTTTTTATTTAAATTCCAGTTAGTTACCATGCAGTGTAATACTAGTTTCAGGTGTACAAGACAGCGATCCAACACTTCCATCCAGTACCGGGTGCTCATCACAGGTGTACTCCCAAATCCCTATCTCCTCTGTAACCCGTCCCTGCACTCAGCTGCCTTCTGGTGAACCTCATTTTATTCTCTCTAATTACGAGTCTGATTCTTGGTTTACCTCTTTCTCTCTCTTTTCCCTTTGCTCATTTGTTTTGTTTCTTAAATTACAAACATGAATACATTATATGATATTTTTCTTTCTAGGACTGATTTATTTTGCTTAGCACACTATTCACTAGCTCCATCCATGTTATTGCAAATGGCAAGATTTCATTCTTTTTTATGGCTGAGTAATATTCCACCACACACACACACACACACACACCCACACACACACACACAGGCACACACACCATCACTACTTTTCTGTACATTCATCAGTTGATGAACACTTGAGCTGTTTCCATAATTAGGTCACTGTAGATAAGGCTTCTGTAAACACTGGGGTGCATGTATCCCTTTGAGTTACTATTTTTGTATCTTTGGGTAAATACCTAGTAGTGCAGTTGCTGGATTATAGGGTGGTTCTATTTTAACTTTTTGAGGAACTTCTTTCATTCTTTGTCTCCTCTTATTAGATAATATCGTATGACTTGTTTGATTTCACAGATTCTTTCTTCTGCTTGATTAAGTCTCCTATTAATGCTGTATATTGAATTTTTCATTTCATTTATTTTATTCATCAGTTTCAGAATTTGTGTTCAGTTTTTTAAAATTTTTATATCTCTGTTAACTTGTTATTTTATTTATTTATTTTTTTCTTACGAGTTGTCTGCGTTCTCTTGTAGCTCACTGAGCTTCCTGAAACAATTCTTTTGAATAATTTTCCAGTAATTCATATGTCTCCATTTCTTTGCAGTTACTGGAAAATTACGTGTTCCTTTGGTGTGCTAAATTTCATTGATTCTTTGGTGTTTCTTGTAGCCTTGCATTGATGATGTCTGCAAATTTGCTGGAGAGGTCACCTCTTTCAGACTTTACAGAGTGGTCTGAGTGCAGAAAGCCCTTCACCTGTGTGTGTGGGGGTGGGGGGTGATGGCTCTGGGGAAGGCTCAGGGGTGTAATGTCTGTGCAGCCCTAGCGGCTGACGTCAGTGCTGGTGAAGACTGCAGCGGCCCTATGGGGTCCACAGAGGTGAGGGCTGTTGGGGTCTTTGGCGGCAATGTCTTCTGGGACCACCTCATATCCCTTTCTTCTGTCGGGAGTGTTGCAGCCGAGGGGTCCCCCTTGGTGTGTGGTCTAGCTTGTGGTAGCCACGCAGTGGTGAGGACTCTGATGTCTGCTACATGGGTGCCCATGGACTTGCCCTGGCACCAGGGTTGGGAGCATGGGCACTTGTGGCCGGTAGCAGCTCTGGCGTCTAGGACCCTGGACGGCGGGTAGTGGCGGTGGCTCCGGAGCTTGAGAAGCGGACACTTGCAAAGCAGCTGTAGAACTGGTGCCTAGAGCACGGGGCACACTGAGAGATGACAGCTGTGGCATCTGGGTGCTGGCTGGCCCGCAGTGGCGCTGCATCTGGTGCCTCAGACACGGGAGCAGAGCTGTCGTCCGGAGCACAGGTGGGCACAGAGCGGTGACGGAGCTGGAGTCCGGAGCCCAGGTACAGGCAGAGCAGTCACGGCTCTGGGGTTCCGGGCGTGTATTCGCTTGGGCGGTGTGGGCAGCTGTGGTTCTGCGGCAAAATGCAACAGAGGCTCCTTTCAGGGCCCAGTGACGATTTTCCCCAGGGCACTGAGCACGCACCCACTGCAGGGTCCTCCGCTTTGAAAGCTTCGGGGCGTCTGCAACAGCTGGGGGGCTGCTGAGGTCCTCAGGACACCGGCTCCCCGGGCCCTTCACAGGACAGCCCACCGTCAACCAAAACGGCACCTGCTGCATGGCTGACGCGGTCAGCCCACTTTCCTCTTTGATCCTGCCCCTCCCGACGTCTCTGAGCTGATCTCCCAGCAGCACTTTCTGCAGTTTTTCTTTTCTTGCTCCCCTGTGTCGCTGTAAGTTCTTAATTGGATTATTGTGCCCTCCTAAGACCATTTTCATTTGTGAATCGCTGTCTAATTATTGTAGGGGTTTTTTGGTCAGGGGATAGAAGGCTGATTATCTCCTCCTGTGCCCTCTTAGTTTAGATTATTTTAGAAAAATTCTTTTTGTCCAAATATACGTGAAAAACAATTTATTCAGGTTTTTTTTTACACTTAATCCATACTTTTATGGATATATATTTGAATTTTATAGACTTTGGATACAATTACATTTTAAGAAATTATTTAGATCACTGAGAATAATATGTCAAGACAGGGCTATAAAAGAAGTTGTAAAAATTAAGCTCAGGAAAGGAAAATAATAGCAGAAAAATAGAAAAGTTTAAAAGAATCTGCTTGAATTTTTTAAATCCCAAAATAATAGAAGGATAGGTTTCTGTCAAGTATGATCCATATAAAATTGGCAGAGTGCGTTACACATTTTTTCAGATTTAATTACCAATCAAAACAATAGAAACAGTCATTGCCAACTGTTTGGATTTTTTTTTTTTTTTACCATGGACCAAAATAATGAAAATAAGCAAGAAAATGATTCTCATGAAATCCACTACATTATCAGGTCTGATAAATTCCATGAAACTATAATCTTTACTAAATGAAGCTTGAATTACTGACCAAAATAATGAGAATAAATGACAGAAGTATTCACATCAAATTCCTAACCCAGAAGTAACAGATGCAGTTCTGTCAGCTGCGAGATGATGAAGAAAATGCCTTCCCAGAGCCAGCAAATTGGATGAAAAAGATGTCTTGTGAATCTCTACTGTCTTTTGGAAGCTGATCCTGGAGAATGACTCTCAGCCCTTATTGTCTGGAGGTTTGTTTTTAGAAAACACTCTGATTCCAGTTAATGATATGAGTTTTCAGTGAATGAAGAAGAAATTTTTAGAACTAGCCCTACTTTAAGTTCAAAGATAATATATACTTTGTTACCACTGTTCCATGTTTTATAGCCAAGCTCTAAGACCAGCTTTTGATGGTGAAGTTATTTGTGATGGAAACATTTAGGTTCTTTATGAACAGAATATAAAAAAGCACTATTACAGACAAATGTACACATGACACAATTACTAGAATGAAAACAAATCTGAATAAATAGCAGAAAATTAGTCATATTTAATAAAGAGAAGTAATAGTCAATATAAAACATTGGTCTGATCTAAAAATACAAGTGTCCAGGGGTGCCTGAGTGACTCAGTTGCTTGAGCGTCTGACTTCGGTTCAGGTCATGATCTCATGGTTTATGAGTTTGAGCCCCGCGTCAGGCTCTGTGCTGACAGCTCAGAGCCTGGAGCCTGTTTCAGATTCTGTGTCTCCCTCTCTCTGCCCCTCCCCTACTCACACTCTCTCACCCTCTTTCAAAAATAAATAAGCATTAAAAATATAAAAATACAAATGTTCAACGTCCAGCCAAACATAATGATGCTTTTTTTTTTTACTTTATTGTCCACTATTTACTGAAAACAGTGGATAACTGGAATTTGAGGCCAGAATGTCTGAATATGTCAGATAAATATAAAAATAATGAAATAAATTAAATATAAAATGATATCAAAATGAAATTATTAACATGATGGGAATATTGTACAGATCCAGATATTTCTTTAAAAGGTATGAGGTTTGTAATATGTGTAATAACAATTTATATGCAATTAAAAATATTTTATAGTATTTTTCATATTTAATCCCTCTTTACAATGGGATATGTAGAAACTGTGGTTTTATCCTGAGTCTAAATATCACTTTAAGAATTTGATTGAGACTTCCAGCTGCTTCAGTGAATTCTCAATGTTGAAAAACTCTCCAAGAAGAACAGTGCCTAGAAAGATGCTCTAATTTGGCATTTTTCTCAATGAAACAAAATTATGTGGAAAATCTTGATTATAATCACATAATTAGTGATTTTGTTGATAGGAAGGCAAAGAGATACATCTGTGGAATAAATGTGTGAACATGACTGAGTTACTTATGTTTTCATTTTAGTACTCATCTACCACCACTGACTCATCAGAGTATCTCAATTCAGGCAATAATCTTTATATTTATAAAGATCGTAGGGGCGCCTGGGTGGCCCAGTTGGTTGAGCATCTGATTTGGGCTCAGGTCATGATCTTGGCGTCTGTGAGTTCGAGCCCCACATCGGGCTCTGTGCTGTCAGCTCGGGGCCTGGAGCTGCTTTGGAATCTGTGTCTCCCCGTCTTTCCAGTCCTCCCCTGCTCACACTCCATCTCTCTGTCTCAAAACTAAATAAATGTTTTTTAAAAAGATCTTACTACTATGAAGGGATATCTGTCAAGAGAGTGATAAAATATATTTTATTTAATAAGTTGGGCTTGCATCATTTCATGATTTAGATGTATAGTGTGTGGGATCTATTTGTATTCATTTATTTGATAAATTTGATGTTACAATTTCTAAATTTAAAGTGCACAGCACGTTACTTCGATACATTAGTATATTGTGATGTGACTGCCATTGAAACATTTATGACATCATTATAATACAGTATCACTGACCGTATTCCTTACACTACACTAGGTATCTATGGCTTATTCACTACTCAGTACAGGTCTGTACCCTTACACACCATCAATCTTATGTCCCTACCCCCATACTCTGGTAACCACTATTTTACTTTCAAGTTTTATTTTTTTTAGAGACTTGACTTTTTTAAGATTCTACATATAAGAGGTATCATCAGTACTTAAGTCTGACTTATCTTGCTTAGCATAGTATACTCAAGGTCCATCCGTGTTGTCTCAAATAGCAGGAAAACTTACTTTCTCATGGGTGAATTATTTTTGGGGGGCACATATATATCACATATTTATATCCATTCATTGATGGGCATTTGGGGTGTTTCCTTATGTGGCTATTTTGAAGAATGCTGCAATAAACATGAGAGGAGCTATCTCTCTGAAATACTGGTTTTATGTCCCTTGGTTATAAATACGGCGGTGGGGTCACTGGATCACACGGCAGATAGATGTTTAGCTTCTTGAGGAGTCTCCATGCTGGTGTCCATGGTGGTCGCACTGCCGTGCACGCCCTCCCCAGGGCACTAGGTCTCCTTGTCACCACGTCCTCACCAGCTCCCGCTGCCCCTTGTCTCCTTGACGACAGCCATTGTAGCCGGTGTGAGGTGATACCTCATTATGGTTTTTATCTGCATTTCCCTGATGATGAGTGATGTTGATTTTCATGTGTCTGTTGGCCATTTTTTAGTCTTCCTTGGGAAAATGTCTGTTTAGTTCTGCTCGTTTAAAAAAAAAAAACAGATTTTCTGGGGGGTACCTGGTGGATTAAACAGTTAAGCATCCAACTCTTGATCTCAGTTCAGGTCTTGAATATCTGGGTGGCGAGTTCAAGCTCAGTGTTGGGCTCTACTTTAAAAAAATAAGTAATATAAAAAATTTTTAAAAACATGTTTTTAAAATTAAGTTGTGTTAGTTTTTTTTGTATAGTTTGGATATTAACCCCTTATCAATGTATAGTTTGCAAACATTTTTTTCCATTAGGTAGGCTACTATTCATTTGGTTTATTGTTTCTTTTGCTGTACAGAAGCTTTGAGTTTGAGATAGTCCTATTTGTTGATTCATGGTTTTGTTGTTTGTGTTTTTGGCAATGTTTCTAAGAAGCCATTGCCAAGACCAATATTGAAGAGTTTCTTCCCTGTGTTTCTTCTAGGTGTTTTATGACATCAGGTCTTATTTTTCAGTCATTGATCCATTTTGAGTTCATTTTTGTAAGTGGCGTGAGATCCAATTTTGCTGCTCTGCATGTGTTTCTCTAGTTTCCCCAGCATCATTTCTTGAAGAGACTATCCGTCTCTCCTTAGGTACTCTTACCTTCCTTGTTGGATTGTTAGTTAACTATAAATACTGGGATTTAATTCTGGCCTCTACGTTCTATTCCCTTGTTCTGTGTGTCTCTGTGTGTCTTTTTTTTTTTTTTTTTGCCAGTACTTTACTGTTTTTATGACTGTGGCTTTGGAGTATAGTTTGAGATCGAGATGTGTGATACCTCTGGCTTTGTTCTTTCTTTTCTCATGCTTTATCCTTAGAGTAAAAGAACGAGACTGTTTTCTGTAAGTTGATTTTGAAACCTGCCACTTTGCTGGAACCATTGATTAATTCTACCAATTTTTTGATAGACTCTTGGGGATTTTCTATATATAAAATTATATTATCAGCAAATTGCAAAAATTAACTTCTTCCTTCATGATTTAGATGACTTTTATTGCTCTAGCTAGAAGTTCCAGTACTGTATTAATAAGAGTGGGAACATTGTCGTGTACCTATCTCAGGGGAAATCCTTTCCAAATAATGTTAGCTGCAGCTTTGTTGAGTATAGTCTTTAGTATGTTGAAGTATATTTCTTCAACTCCAACGTGTTAAGGACTTTTTATCACAAAAGGATGTTTTATTTTATCAAATGCTTTCTCTGAGTCTATTGACATGACATGATCACGTGATTTTAATGTTTTGGTTTTTTTAAATTTTATTTTTGAGAGACAGAAAGAGCACGAGCAGGGGAGGGTCAGAGACAGAGGAAGACACAGAATCTGAAGAAGGCTCCAGGCTCTGAACTAGCTGTCAGCACAGAGCCCGACGCGGGGCTCGAACCCACGAACCGTGAGATCATGACCTGAGCCAAAGCTGGATGCTTAACTGACTGAGCCACCCAGGCGCCCCGATCATGCGATTTTTATCTGTCATTTTATTGACATTTACTGATTTTTGTATATTGAACCATTCTTGCACCCCAGGAATAAATCCCATTTTGTGGTTAGGGTGTATAATCCTTTACATGTATTCTTGAATTCAGTATTCTAATATTTTGTTGAGAATTTTTGCATCTATCTTCATCAAGGATATTGATCTGTAGTTTTCTTGCGATATCCTTATCTGATTTTGGTGTCAAGATAATGCTGGTTTTGTAGAATGAGTGTGAAATTGTTCCCTCTCTCTCTCAATAGTCTGGAAGAGGATTGATATGAATTCTAATTTAAATATGTGGAAAATTTTACCTGTGGAGCTTCTGGCCTAGAGTTTTCTTTGCTGGGACTGTTTTTATTACTGACTCCATGTTTTGGTTGTTTGCATTTTTTATTAAGTTTTAAATTTTAATTCCAATGTAGTTAACATACAGTGTTATATTAGTTTCAGGTATACAATATAGTGATTCAACGATTTTATACATTACTCAGTGCTCATCATGCTAAGAGTACTTTTACTTCCCATCCTCTATTTCACCCATCCCCCACCCACCTCCCCTCTGGTAGCCATCAGTTTGTTTTCTATAGTTAAGAGTCTGTTTCTTGGTTTGTCTCTCTCTCTCTCCTTTGGTCATTTTTTTAACTTTCACAAATGAGTGAAATCACATGGTATTTGTCTTTCTCTGACTGCCTCATTTTGCTTAACATTATACTCTGTAGCTCCACGTTGTTGCAGATGCAAGGTTTCATTCTTTTTTGTGGCTGAATAATATTCTGTTACATAGAAAACTTTGTGTTTTTGTAGTATCAGTTATAATATATCCTCTCTTCATTTCTAATTTGAGTTTTCTCTTTTTTTCTCCACCTAGTTAAAGATTTGCCATTTAAAAAATCTTTCTGAAGAACCACTTTTTAGTTTCACCGATCCTTTTATTGTTTTCTGGTCTCTATTTTATTTAATTCCACCTGAGTTTTCTTGTTTCTTTCCTTCTGCTAACTTTGGGCATAACTTGTTTCTCTTTTTTCTAGTGGTGTGAGGTAAAAGTTAGGTTGAGAGATCTCATTTCTTAATAAATGCATTTACTGCTATAAACTTTCCTCTCAGAACTGATATGTTGTATTTTCAATTTGTTTTGAGATAATTTTTATTTCTCTTTTAATTTCTTTGACCCACTGGCTGTTTAAACGTATGTTTCTTAGATTCCACATATTTGGAGATTATTAATCTTGTTAATTTCTAACTTCATGCCATTCTAGTCAGAGAAGATAGTTGGCATGATTTCAGTCTTCTTAAATTTGCTAAGATTACTTTTGTGGCCTATCATGTGACATTTCTTGGAAAATGTTTTCATGTGAATTTGAGAAGAATGTGCATTCTGCTGCTATTGGATGGAATATTCTGTATATGTCTGTTAACTTCATTTATTCTAAAATATGGTCAATTTCAACATTTCCTTGCCTATTTCTGTCTGGATGGTCTATCCATTATTAATAGTAAGGTATAAAAGTCCCCTATTTTATTATATTGTTGTCTGTTTCTCCCTTAAGATCTGTTGGTATTTGCTTAATATATTTCAGTGTTCAATGTTGGGAAATTATATATCTATGCTAATTATGTTTTCCTGATACATTGACCTCTTTATCATTATAAAATGACCTTCTTGGTATTTTGTTACCATTTGTGGCTTGAAGTCTGTTTTTTCTGCTGTAAATATGGCCTCACGCACTTTCTTTTGGGTTCTGTTTGCTTGGAGTGCCATCTGCCCCCCCTTCCCTTTGAGTCTGTGTGTCTTCGGGCCAGCATGAGCAGCCTCTTGAAGGTAGCGCATATCTGAGTCTTTTAGTGATGACATCTGGGCACTTTGCCTTTTGATTGATGTCTTCAGTCCATTTAGATTTAGTGTGATTACTGATATATGAAGACTTACTACTGCCATTTTGTCTTTTGTTTTCTGGTTGTTTTGTATCTCCATTGTTTCTTCTTCCTTGTGTTTCTGTCTACCTTGTAAGTCTACTGTTGTAACTGGATTTTCTATGATGATTTGCTCCATCCCCATTTTTTATGTTTTCTGTCTCTCCTCTAGATTTTTGTTTTGTGGTTACTATGAAGTTTTTATAAAACATCTCATAGATGAAATGGTCCTTTTTCTGTTGGTGTCAACTTATCTTCATTTCTCTATATAAATTCTGCATTTTCCTCCTCCCCTTTTATGTATTTGATATTACAATTTGTCCTTTTTTTGCTTTGAGTTCATTGCTAAATTGTAGTAGCTATAGCTATTTTTAAACATGTATTTTTATTTTATTAAAAAGTTAAGTTTATTTATTTTGAGAGAAAGAGAGAGCGAGCTAGTGAGTGGGGAAGTCAGAGAAAGAATCCCAAGAAGCCCACAGCTCAATTTCATAAGCTGTGAGATCATGACCTGACCCAAAATCAAGAATTGGATGCTTAAGTGAGCTACCCAGGTGCCCCTATAGTTACTTTTGATGCTTTTTTCTTTTAACTATAAGTAAGGGCTCTAGTGAGTGTTTAATATCCTATTCTAAAGCAGAGTTACAAATTTCTGATTCTGTCTGTTTAACACCTTATTCAAAGTTTTGTGTAATTTTGTCTTTTCATTTCAGGTACAAGAGCTCCTTTTCAACTTCTTGTAAGGCAAGTCTAACGGTGATAAACTTTCTCAGTTTTTCTTGACCTGGAAAAACTTTATTTCTCCTTCGTTTCTGAAGGAAGAGTTCGTTGGTAGAGTATTTTTTAGCTGTTTATTATCTTTCAATGCTTTGAATGTGTCAGTCTGCTCCTTCCTGGACTTCTGGTAGTCTAAGGCGGTTCCTTTTAGTTACTTACCTTTTTCCCTGGCTGCCTCTAGGATTCTTTATCATTGACATTTGACAATTTCATTACAGTGTTTCTTAGAGAAGGTCATTTTGCATTGAGATAGTAAGATGTAGCATTAGCTTTATGAACTTGTATGCCCAGCTCTTTGCCCTGGTTTGGGAAGTTCTCGGCTATTGTTTTTTCAAATAACCTCTCGACTCCCTTCTCCTTGTCTTTCCCTCCTGGTTTACCATTATTCCTATGTGGGTTCTCCTAATGCAGTTTTATAGCACTCATACGGTTTCTTCAATTTCTAAAAACCCTAGTTTTTTCTCCTCTTCTGCCAGAATCATTTTTATATTCCTGTCTTCCAGATTGCTTATTCTCTCTTCCATCTGATCTGCTCTATTACGAATGCTTTCTCATGCATTGTTCTCATTTACTGAGTTCTAAAGAACTGCAGGATTTCCGTTTGGTTGTTTTTTAGTGTTTTAATCTCCTTGGTAAAGTACTCCTTCTGCTCATTAATTTTATTCCTGATTTCACCCCCTTGCCTTTCTGAGTCTTGTAGCTTGCTGAATTTCTTCATAACAGTTGTTTTGAATTCTGTTAGATCCCCATCTTCTCTGACTTTGTGTTTGGTTGCTGGAGAATCGCCGTTTTCTTTTTGTGATACTGTATTACTGTGATTTTCCATGGAGTCTCATGAGATGTGCCTCTGTTGGCACATTTGAAATACTGAACACCTTTCTTCTTTGGGTGAAGTTTTGTTTGCTTCAATTCTAACGTTTGACAGGTTGACAATTAGAAACCTTTCTTTTGCCTTCCAGCAGGTGGCGCAACAGCACAAGGGTTTGGTTTTCCTTACTTGAGCTGCTTTGAGGCTGTATTTGGGAGCAGGTACTTTCCGCCTTCCACCCTTCTGCCAGAGGGTCACCAGTGCTGACATCAATGCCAGGGCCCTGGGGCCATCAACGCCGCCGCTGTGGCCAAGGTGTCGCTGACGTCCTGTGTGTCACGGTGTGTGTGTGACTGTGTGTGCTGAGGGCGGGCGGAGACGTGGTGTGGCTCCTGTGGGTGCCTGGGAAACGGCAGGTGAGGCATCACTGGAGCCATGGGAACTGCTGCCGGGGGTGCCTGGGTCACAGGCGCTGTCACTGCTGCTAGAGCCACCTGGCATGCGATGATGTGGGTGCTTCCCCAGTTCTGGGACCCCTACGAGGTACAAGCCACTCACCCTCAGATGTGCGGATGCCTGGCTGGCTCACCATCTTGGTGGTGTCTGCAGGCAGGGCAGCCTTTGCTGGGATGTGGACGGCCAGCTGGTTGTGCCTGGGGGAGGACAAAAGGACGGCATCACACCGCCATGATGCTGAGGTCACCCCCTCGCCGTAGGCTTGCCCAGACACGGCCAGTGTCAAGGGCTGGCCTGCGTAGGCGAGCCTTCATCATTCAGTATTGCCCTTTCCTGTGTTCTTCAGTAACTTGTGCAAAGTGAGTGCCTAACAAATGTTTGCTAAGTGAGTGAATATTGCCTGCTACGACTTTCCTCAATTCTACTTGTCAATATAACTCGACGTTCAAAGCCTAGAGGAGCACGCAGTCTCAGAGAAGCAATTTCCATTCCCCATCGGCCAGAAGTCATTTTTCCTCCTTCTTCCTTGGCGCAGACCTCACTTCTGTTCTCCACCCTGTAGAGAGTCACTGTAGATGCGTCAGCAACACCCCCTTCCTCCCCACCTCCGTCCGGCCAGCAGCAACTAAGGACACACTTACTGAGGGTTACCAGGTTCCCACAGGATTCGGCAGATAGATATTCATTACACGTTTTCTTTTACTCACACTATATTTTAAGAAACTGATATGAATTCTTATAGTAAAATCCCTGTACCCCACATTGATGGAATACTTACTTCTGGATTTGCCCTTTTGCTGTAGATTTTTAAACCTTGTATTAAATGTATGCATAACAAACAATGTCCATTGAATGGTTCTTATAATGTTTCAGTATAAGTCTTTATGGCCTATTATCAAAATAGCTGAAGGAAAAATATAAAATAAATTTCAGATTCCTGGTGGGTTGATCATTGAAATACATAGTTTGAGGGTCAAAAGGTGCATTGGTTGGTTGAGATTTAGTGTAATTTGCTATAAAATCAAAGGAAGGAATGCATGCTCTTTTGTTTTCTCGAACGAACAGCGCTGCATTGCAGCCACGCGCTGGGTCACTGTATTTCAGCTTTGCTTGTTTAATTGTAAATCTCCTTTTGGAAACTCCTTTATCCTGTTTGCTATAGATGATCAGTTTTTAGCTGCTAGAATTTCCGCAGAAAGCTGCACAGCCCTTTAAGCACCTTATTGCTTTTCCATTTTCCTTCTCTGTAAAGGAATCTTCTCAACTCGACCCTAGCCGAATCTCTGTTCTTTTTATTCTGCTCGTTTCAGGCAGAAAGTAAACCAGATCACCAGTGAACCATTTGGTGTGAGATGCACAGGTTGAAGTACTTCACTGAGTTACTATTTAAGGATGACTGATATTATGGATCAGAGTGAAAACATAAGAAAAAGAGACATTCTTCTTTTTTAATGAAAAAACAATTGCAAATGAAATCACGTCAGTTTATAAACATTCGAAATGGCATTCTCATTTTCCAACTGTTTGGTAAAAAGAAAGGGATTACTGCAATTCCTGTGGGTCTTTACTCTCTCCTGAAGGACAATCTTCGTCAAGGATTCTGCCTGCTACTCATTGTTTCTCACTTGGGAAATCATGTGATGGTGGTTGAGAGAGGAAAGTGAGTAATCAGTAGCCAAAAATACTTTTTAAAAGAAATAGCTGACAGCAACTTCTGGCTTTGGTAAGGTTAAATGAACAATGGAAAGAGGAATTAGCTTTCTCTGAAAACTATTCTGCTGGATTTTACGTGAGCAAATGAAATCAACGTGGAGGACAAGTCTGTGCCCCGAATAACGAGTATGCTGTTACTGATTGACTGTAGTTATAAAGGGTCAAGTGCCCCCTGATGGGGAGGTAATGGTGCTGGCTGGCAGTGGCCAAGCATTGTCAAGCATGACCTGCTGTCCCCAGAGCTTTGCACTTCAGTCTTGACCCAAAACACCTCGGCCACACGATTTGTATGCACCCCATCCACCCTGCTCCGCCCCACATCATGGGCTCATTCGTTGTGAGCAGCCTTCGTAATGTGGAAAGTATTCCTGGGGGGCTGAGAGGTGACCACCAGATTATCAGCCATCTGCAGGAGAGCCAAAGTTTTCCCTCACTGCCAGACAGATTCCCCGGGGCTACTGTAACTTGGTGCTTTATTATAATACCACAAGTATCACTGAAATCGTGACCAGTAACTTTAAATTAGGTAGGCACCGAGAAGACATGAACAGCAGGACAGCGAACGTCACTGTAGGTGGGCTACTATCCCCCAAACCCCAACTCATTTGGCAGGGGGCTATGGTTTGGGTTCGTGGTGCTGGGGTATATGACTTATATGAAAACAGTCTTCCTTATATAAAGTGAAGTTACAGACGTACTTACCTTGGATAACAAAGAGCGGGGATTTGGAGGGAAAATGACTTCCTTTTCTAAACCTATAATTTGAGATTATCTAAGACCAGGTAGAATCATGAGGAAGTCAGAAAGAAAAAGGATAAAAGCAGACCTTTTCTGTGCCTTGCCTCAGCTTCTGCTTCCTATAGTTCTTTGTTGAGTCTGGGCATAATCAGAGGGCAAGACTGGGGGCTTCAGTTTTGGATTAGAGCAAGTATTCAAATCCAGCCTTCCAGTTTTTTCTTATCAGACTTGCGATTGATAGGAACTTGGAGTCAGACAGGTCACCTGATCCATGCGGTGAAGCTCAGGGAAAACATGAACCTTAGCAGAGCGTAAGTACTTATTCACACATCGCAGCGAAGTCATCAGGTGGAAATGTTGGTTAAAATTGAGAAAGAAAATTAAAAAAATACTCTGACAGGGGCGAAATCTATATAGGAATCACTCAGGTTTGATTTAACAGTATTTGATCTAACAGCATGGTTTTAATGGTGATGCAGGTCCACAGTGTGCCTTATGTCCTTCTAAATTCTGTTTCGGCAGTACTTTTGGCTTTCAAGTACTTAAGATTTAGAAAGGACCCGCTTCCATGTTTGGCACCGACCTGTGGCATCTTGTTGCCACATTTGTATGACCTGTGATAAGGTCTCTTGCTTTTTCTGGCAAAGTAACAGCCATGCGATTTGTTTGAAAATCATTGCACACTGTCTGAAAACACTTTTCCTCTGTAAAGATTTTTTCTTTGGTAAAATAACTCTGGCATTTCTCTGGATTCACTTTGCCTTTTTCTCGACTACGTGCACAAAGTTGAAAACCACCAAAGCAAATTGTGGTTCTGGTCCCAAGCCAGGGAAGACTTTCTCTGTCGGAATGGCCTGTTTTTAGCAAAGACAATTTGTGTACTCAAAGGTGGGTTGATTTTTAGAAGGTTGTCTATGTTGAGCCACACACCTAAACTTTGGGTACACAGTGTAGTAATAAAAGGTTTTGTTTTCTGTTATTTTTCTGGGAGGCTGATCCTCTAGGAGTCATGTGGGTGATTTAACCCATGTGGGGTGTCCCATTCAGATTGAAACTCTGAGATGTATTACGAATACCGATGTGGTTGGTGTTTGTGACAGCACTGGTCTCCGCTTGGCATCATTTGTGCATTTTTTCCCTTTTCTACTGGAGTGTTGTGTGTACTGTGTGTTGTTTGAGAAGGTACATCGGAAGTAGGAATTCACATAGTTCTAAACAGGGCCTGGGATATTTCTGATCAGCCTGTTCTACATCCCTTGTTCTAATAGAAGAACACACTCCTGAGGGCAGGCAAATACAGGGGAAGAGAAAGAGAAGACATACCTTGATATCGATGTGGTCCATCCTAAATTTATAAGTCAAATTTGTATTCTTTAGGGCATTTCTAATATGCTTTAATAACCGAATTCAACAAACATGTATCAACAACCAATGCCGTCTGAGGTAGACAGATGTTTCCATTAACAAGAGAAGAAATGAAAGGTCCTGAAGGTGACCTGGATTGGGGGCTTTATCAGGGGGGTGCAGGGCTGGCCAGGGTTGATGCCACCCCAGTATCTCCCTAGAATCCTAATTCAATCCACACCTCTGTTCAGAGCCGTCGAAAATGAAGCAAACAGTTCCTGCGAGGTGTCAGGCCGAGGTGAGCGATCAGAGGCGATCTGACAAACGGGCTTTGAGAGCCTCCTATGAGGGGTGGCTTGGAGACCCACCGGGGTGTCGGCTCTGTGACCGGAAAGGCCCCTTCCGACTGCTGGGAGCTGTAACCCTGAGGGATTAAGGGGGAGGCTCGGGTTCTCCAGCATCTTGGATGGCAGTGGGCAGCCTGTAGTTTATTCTTCCCTGGCTGCCCCATGGCGGCACCATTGTGCCTTGTGACTACTCCCTCCCGGATCAGCTGAGCGACCACTGCAGGGTTATAATGGTCTTCTCTCAGCACACGTATATTCTGGTGAAGCACGTCACATTTCTTCAAATACCCTAGGGCACTGGGAAGCGCTAAGGAAACTGGTAACTGGGAGTGCAGGTAAATAAGGGAACCTCCATGCCATGCTGGGCCCTTGGCAGCTTTATGAATAACCCTGGCTTAAACATTAGCTTGGGCGTGAAATAATTGTCAGAGAATTTCTTTCCAATAGATTACTATCTGTGTAAGTATCACACCTTCCTAGAGTGTCCCAGGACATAATCGGGAAGATCGTTTTTATACAAATACAATCATCCGCAGACATCCTTTGAAGTAATTTTATCTTCTTCTATCACATAATTAGAGTCAATGAATAATTTAAAACATATAGACCAATGCAATTACTACGGCTGCCAAAAGGTTTAAAACTATTTAAAAAGAATTCATAGTGATTCTTTTAAACTTGTGATTTTTTTCATGTTGTTGGCTAAATTTGTCCTGTTACATTTAAACTAGTTCAGTCTTCGAATTCATAAGGAAATTTGAATGAACTTTGAAAGAGACAACAGGTAGTTTTAAATCAAATGAGGTTCTGAAAGTACATCCTCTGTTTATTTTTAACGTCCTAATCAGGAAAATAAGCACCGCTCTTTCCCAGGTAATTTTTAGAAGGTTATTTAGGGCTGACAAATACCTCTGAGCCCAGGATTCATCATAGGAGCCGCGAGGGAAGGACACAGGACCGTAGATGCTTCTCGCCACCTGGGTGGGGACTTCTGGGCACACTGGCCTCACAATGTTCTTTCTCCCCATCTTTAAGTCCTTGTTAATTGTATGATTACTTGTGCATAGGTTTTTATAACCCCTTCTTCACCCCCATCCCCAAACTTTCCAGTTTTCTTCCAGGGTCCCACCGTGAAGCTGCAGTGGAGGGGGCCGGGTGGGCGGAGCTCGGGCCGGTGGGCGGAGCTCAGGCCAGGTGGGCGGAGCTCAGGCCAGGTGGGAGGAGCTACAGGAAATAACCTCGGTAGTGCTGAGGCCGGGTAGGTGGAGCTGCAGGAAGAAACCGAGGTGGAGCCCGGGCCAGGTGGGCGGAGCTGCCCCGGAAGCCGGGAGACTTCCGCTCGGTCCTTGCACTCGCCTGCTGGGCTGGAGACGGGGCGGGAACTGCGCCGCCTCAGTCCCGCCCAATCCCAGCTTCCGCCTCTGGGTCTCAGGTCAGCAAGTAGAGAAATGGCCTCCACTGAAGACACAAATCCTTTCACTATCTGCTTTCAGAACATGGAAGAATGAAATCTAACTTAGGATTCTTCCTTTTTTCTATTAATTAGGAGATAATCTCCCAAGTAGACAAACGTGCCTTCAATAGAGAACCAATTCCTGTTGTAAACTGACAAAATGTGTGTCAATCCCCCACGTTCTATTAGGTGTCACTCAGTAGTCTAGCAGTGCCTGTCACACAACTTGAGAGAGCCTGAGTTACTGGCCTCTGCCTGAGTCCTCCACCAACAAATGATGCATGTGACCCTGGGTGAATCACTCTGCTAAACACTCAGTATGTCGGCCGCTTTACTACTCAAGATACTTAGAAAAAGCGCTGTTATTGCTTCTATATTTAGTCAAAGAAGCTGAGACTCAGGGAGGGTTAGTAACTCTTTTTCATTCCACGGGCTTGCGAATAGGGGCTGAGGCCAGACCCCTAGGCAGGCTGTCTTCTGAAATCAAGATCTCACTCCTGACTCCTGCAATTTGGGCATAAGGTAACTTTTAAATACAAAGTTATTTTTTACTGTTTGAGAGACCAGGTTGAATTCATTAACACTGTGGCCTGGGAACTGACCCGAGCTTCATCCTGCTTAGCTAAGAGACAAAGCTAGTGTGACACCGGCTAATTGTGCTTTAACTCGTGTAAAGTGTACCCTGGAAATCTTTCCGGACTGCTGGAGCGTTGCCTCCCTGTTGCCACCTGCCCTTGACCCTGGTCTCCTTACATCTGGGAAGCTTGTGGACCGAATCTGCTCTCTCTTCCGGAAGTCAGTAGGCGTGAGACTCATAGTCAGCATTCAGGTACCGTAGTGTGCTTCGATCTTAAACATCAGTAAATTCCAGTAAGTTCTAGTTAGAAAAGATGAATCTTTTTATTATTTTCATAGAGAAATCATCTTTATTTTGGCTAGGCCAGTTGACTGTCTTTTCAAAGTGGGAAAAAAATCTATCATAAAAAACATTGCTAGAGGGAATGACTGAGTAATGGAGAAATGATTTGTAATTGTTGGCCCTTGATTTTTATTAGTATTTAGTACCAATTACTGGCACTTCTGAAGCTGTGTTGCACTTTGTTTGTTTTGCTTTCATTTCAAGTGAACAATCAGGTCTGGTTTCCACACTTGGCTCACATAAGTAAGATACTGCTAAGATTAAACTAGATTATTTTTTCCCAAGGAGAGAAACATTTTTTCTCAATTTTGCATTTTTCTACTCTATGTTATCTTAGATCTTTTAGCCCAATGCTGTTTGTCCATGCTAATGTCCCACATGAAGTGGCCTAGGCAACATTTCCATATCTACCTTTTTAATCTCAATACTACGAATTATTATTTCACGGTGCTCCGCGAGAAACCTGATTTACTCTAGGTGACCATCCTCACCCGTTTAAGAACTTCTGAAGAAAAAAGTGATCATTTTTGTTCTATAGGTTAGGTGTTGGGGGTTGGGAATTGTGTGAAACACAGTTTCCTTCCTAAGTGAGCTCAAAATTGAGAAAAGGAGACAAGTATGGGTAGAATTGTTCATCGCAGAGAAATAGAAACTGGCCACCGTGCAGTGTAGACAGAAGCTGATGTGGCCAGCATAACGTGGCATAAAAGCATAGAGTAGAAAGAAACACGTGGTTCCTGGGGATGGTAGAGAAGTGACTTAGTCTTGTTAGAGCTGGGTTTTAAAGAGTCATTGAGTTCACCTTGTGAATAAAATGGCGAAGGGCAGTGTAGGAAGGGGAAATATCATTGGTAATAAGAAAGAAAGAAAGGGAAGTTGCTTTATGTGTTCCCGCAGCACGTAGTGCTGTGTGTCTGGGGACTTGCCTGTTGCCCCCAAAACGGTGACCAGAACCTACTGCAGCAAAGAGTGGATGCCAGATTCTCCCTCACTATAAGGAAAGCTGCCTGTGACTCTTGAGTTACCCACTAGGTGTCCGAACAAGAAACAGACAAGACCCTTCTATACTCACGCTTCATCCTGACATCCAGACATCCCCTCCCTGATCTCGATAAAAGGGGAGGGCAGGGGAGGAAATGGAGTATTGTTGGTGCCCTTGGCCTTGTGAGAGTTTCAGCGGTCAGAGACCACCCTCTTCTCCCAAGCCCTCGGCAACCACCATTCCACTTTCTGTCTCTATGATTTGACTCTGTTAGATGCCTCATGTATGTGGAGTCATGCAGTATTTGTCCCCTGGTGCCTGGGTTATTCCACCTAACATGGTGTCTTCAAGGTTTGTCCCCGCTCTAGCAGTAGGGTTGTTTGGGGGAAAGAATATATAAAATACACATGAGGTGGATAAGAGAAGGCCTGGCAGATAGTAAGCTCTTTGTAATTTGTTACCGTTGTTAATATTAATTTATTTGGTTCCTGTGGCTACTGTATCAAACTCCTACAGGCTCTGTGGCTTGAGACTACGTGAATCACTTCTGTTACAGTTCTGGAGGCCACAGGTTTGAAATAAGTTTCACTGGGCAAAGGCAAGGCCCTGTCAGAGCTGGGTCCCTTTGGAGGCTCTAGGGAAGAATCTGTTTCCCTCCCTCTTCTAGACACTCCCCGTATTGCTGGACTTGAGGCGCCACCTCTGTCTTCGAGGTCGGCAGCATAGCCGCTTCTCCTCTAGTAGACCTCCGCCTCTGTCCTTCCGTCTCTTGTAATTTTGACCTTCTGCCTCTCTCTTATAAGGTCCTTGGGATTACCCTGGACCCACCTGGATGATTGAGGATAATTTCCCTGTTTCAAGATCCTTAATTTAATCACATCAGCAAAGTTCATTTTGTCAGAGAAGGTAACATATTCACAAGTTCCAGGGATTGGGACATGGAGAATTTGGGGGAACTTTATTGAGAAAATAATAGTAACAATAGGATTACTTATGGAAGGAATGTTTTGATATGATAACTCTTTGCTAATTGCAACAGCATTGGTACTTACCTAGGAAATTGTTAAATCTCAGCACTCACTTCAAACCTTCTGACTCAGAATGTGCATTTTTACCAGATTCCTTATAGATTTTTAAAATGTTTATTCATGTATTTTGAGACAGAGGGTTGGGGGGGGGGGAAAGAGAGAGAGAGAGAGAGAGAGAGAGAATGAGAATCTTAAGCGGCCTCCACAGTCAGCACAGAGTCTGACACGGCCCCCTCTCACAAACTGTGAGAACATGACCCGAGCCAAGTCAAGAGTTAGGCAGATGCTCACCCAGTGAGCCACCCAGGCGTCCCTAGATTCCATACAGATTTCAATGCACATGAGTGTTTGAAGTGCCCTGCACTGACTCTTATTCTCCCCGTTGTTATTAAAAACCTCTGCCCTTCATCAAGTGCCTTAATGGAGACAGTACACGTGGATAAAGATATAGTCTCAATTTTATTTTATCTGCTTGATCTTCCCTTACTAATAAAATTACTGCAACATTAAAGATTCTGAATGTGAACTAGAGTGCTGCAGACTTATGTCTCAAATGAGACTTTACGGCGGTTATAGGATAATGATGCTTGCTTTCTGAGTGATCGCTGACACTATTTCCACCTGAAGTTAGTGTCTAACAGGGGATACCCATCGGTGCTCTGTCTCCAGGGTCAGCGGGTGAGCGTACTGACCTATGACCCTGGGAACAGAGTGGCAATGCCTTCTGTTGAGATCAAATGGTCTGAAGATGAACAAAACCTGCAAGTCCAGCATATCTCCCCTTTGATTGTCTACTTTTTTACAAGAATACAAATTTGAAGATACTTTCTTATACAGCGTTGCTGGGGAGATGGACTGGATTTAGACGGAAGCATCCTGTAGGGGCTGGACCAGCAGACCCCGGCGTTTTCTTTGTGTTGTTACTTGTTTGTTGGATTGACTTCCTCCTATTAGCTTGTTTTGTTTTGCGTTATTTTGCTTTGAAAGGTGTTGGAGGCTTTTTGAAACCTGGAGGCTTAACATAGAGGTCATAGAGGTCAACTAACAAACCATTGAATTACTAATAACAACTGTAACAAACCATTGAATTACTAATAACAACTGTAAAATTCCTTTTTATTGGAATGTTGTTGTCTAGTTCCAGCTCTGTATTTCATTCACCCTGCAGGCATTTCATGTTTGCTTCCAGTGTACGTTAACCAGGAACTGGGCCTTCCAGCAATCTCGTATCTTAAATATCTATTTTAAAGTTAGCTAGTAGTATGGAATCGGCAAATGTCATTTCCATCCACAGTTAAACCATCTTCCGCTTTCTTTTCTTCACGGCACATTGGGTACCCCCGCATGACCAAGGAAGACAACCCAAGACAAACAAACACCAAAAAACAAAGCTAGGAAGTACCAAGAGTGGAAATTGTCTCCTTTGTGTTAGATGCAGTTTCATTTGGGCCTTCAGATAGTGTATTTTTAAAGGCGCTACTTTATTTCATTTTTAGTAAGGTGACAAAAAAACTTAATTTTAAATGAAGTGGGGGGAGAGCGTTTTGTGTGTCTCTTTTCCTCTCCTAGTTGACCTCTATGATAATGTTGCATAAATGTTGCATAAATACCTTCTTGGAACTGGACGATGACCGCTAGTTCTATTTATTAGATTTCAGGAAAAACTCAGGCTACGTGCCCACAGCAAACTCCACTGGTTCTAAAATGGGTGCTCTGTCTGCGTGCCATATTGGCTTATCTATCTGGCAGGTGCTTCCGATTTTGCTGAAATTTTTTTCTCTCAAGAAACATCGTCTCTCCGTTTTCAGATGATGATTATCATCTGCGTAAACAGTCACTGTCTACTGAACTTGTTAAAGCTTCTTCGTTGGATGTTGATTCTGCTAACCTATTCTCTGTTGGTATATTTTAGTGCTTCCTTGTTGTCCTGGTGTTTTCTTCTCCTTCTTTCCTAAATTTAAAAAATTGATTATTTTGAGAGAATTGTAGATTCACATGTGGTCGTGGGAAATGAGAGAGACCTTGTACGCCAGGTACCCAGGATCCACCAACGGTAACTCTTGTAGATCTGCGTGCACCATCACGGTGAGGACAGTCAAAATACAGAACAACTACATGGAAAGGATTCCTCGTTCTCTTCTTCTTTAATCGCGTTACCCTACACCCACCTCTGACCACTGGCAACCATTAATCTGTTCTCTTTTTCATGATGTCATTTCAAGAATGCTATGTAAATAGAGTTATACAGTATATTACATTTTACTTATTTATTTTTCTTTTTTTTCAAATTACTAATTCGTTTTTTATTTTTTAAATTTACACCCAAGTTAGTTAGCACATAGTGCAAGGATGGTTTCTGGAGCAGATTCCTTACTGCCCCTTACTCATTTAGCCCACCTCCCTTCCAACAACCCCTCCAGTAACCCTCTGTTTGTTCCCCATATTTAAGCCTTTTAGTTTTGTCCCCTCCCTGTTTTTATATTATTTTTGCTTCCCTTCTCTAATGTTCATCTGTTTTGTATCTTAAAGTCCTCAAATGAGTGAAGTCATATATCTCTTTCTCTGACTAATTTCACTTAGCATAATACCCTCTGGTTCCATCCATATAGTTACAAATGGCAACATTTCATTCTTTTTGATTGCCAAGTAATACTCCATTGTGTGTGTGTGTGTGTGTGTGTGTGTGTGTGTGTGTGTGTGTGTGTATTCCACATCTTCTTTATCCATTCATCCATCAATGGACATTTGGGTTCTTTCCATACTTTGGCTATTGTTGATAAGGCTGCTATAAACATTGGGGTGCATGTGCCCCTTCGAAACAGCACACTTGTATCTTGGATAAATACCTAGTAGTGCAATTGCTGGGTTGTAGAGTAGTTCTATTTTTAATTTATTGAGGAACCTCCATACTCTTTTCCAGAGTGGCTGCACCTGTTTGCATTCCCACCAACAGTGCAAAAGAGATCCTCTTTCTCCACATCCTCGCCAACATCTCTTATTGCCTAAGTTGTTAATCTTAGCCATTCTAACAGGTGTGAGGTGATATCTCATTGTGGTTTTGATTTGTATTTCCCTGATGATGAGTGATTTTGAGCATTTTTTCATGTGTTGGTTGGCCATCTGGATTTCTTCTTTGGAAAAGTGTCTATTCATGTTTTTTGCCCATTTCTTTAAAAGATTATTTGGTTTTCGGGTGTTGAGTTTGGTAAGTTCTTTATAGATTTTGGATACTAACCCTTTATCTGGTATGTTGATTGCAAATGTCTTCTCCCATTCCGTCAGTTGCCTTTGCGTTTTGCTGTTTCCTTCACTGTGCAGAGGTTTTTATCTTGATGAGGTCCTAGTGGTTCATTTTTGCTTTTGTTTCCCTTGCCTCTGGAGACATGATGAGTAAGAAGTTGCTGCGGCCAAGGTCAAAGAGGGCTTTGCTTGCTTTCTCCTTGAGGATTTTGATGGCTTCCTGTCTTACATTTAGGTCTTTCATCCATTTTGAGTTTATTTTTGTGTATGGTATAAGAATGTGGTCCAGGTTCATTTTTCTGCATGTCGCTCTACAGTATATGACATTTTTGATTAGTTTTCCACTCAGCATAATTCCCTAAGATGTGTTGTTTATCAGGTTCGCATGCCTCTTTGTTGTTGAATACTGTTCCATGCTGTGGATACACCATAATTTGCTTAACTATTCAACAACTGAAAGATATTTTTGTTTTTTCCAATTTTGGGGCATTTTGGGTAAATATAGCAGCTGTGAACATTTATATATAAGACTATTGTGAACGTTACTTTTAATTTCTCTAGCATAAATACCAGACAGAGAAATTACTAGGTCATATAGTAAGTATATGTTTAGTGTAAGAGATTGCCACACTGTTTTCCAGAGTTTATTGTAACATTTTTACATGCCCACCAACAATGTATGAGTGATCCAAATCATGCAGATCTTTACCAGCATATATCATTTGGATATATTTATGTGGGTTTATTTTGGGTTCTCTGTTCTGTTTCATTGACATATATGTCTATCCCTTCTCTAAAACCATACTGTCTTGACATTGTAGCTATATAGTAATCCTTAACATTTAGATTGATTTTTTCCACTTTTAAAAAATCTCAATACTTTTTTGCTATATAGGTCCTATGCCTTTCCATGTATAATTTAGAATAAACTTCTGTTAAGTCTACAAAAAGAATCTTATTGAATTTTGATAGTAATCGAATTAAGACTGTAGATCAATTTGGGGAGAAGTGACATCATGTTAAGTTATTTAATCCACAAACATAGTATGTGTTTCCATGTATGTAGATGTTGACTGATTTCTTTAATCAGCTTTAATAAATATTTTGTAATTTTTAGGGTACAGATTCTTTACATGTTTTGTTATATTTATACCTAAGTATTTCATTTTATTTGGAGTGATTATATATAATATTGTGTTTTTAATTTTGGTTGCCTTAAGCTCATGACTAGTATATGGAAATTTAATTATTTTTTCCTTATTGATCTTATATTCTGCAACCTCATAGAAATCACTTTTTACTTCTAGGAGATTTAATTATTTATTTTTGTAAATTCCTTAGGATTGTCTATGTAGACAATAATGTCATTTATAAATAGTGATAATTTTTTTCCACCTATATGCCTTTTATTTCTTTTTCTTGCCTTCTTGCAACAGCTAGAACTTCTGATACTACATTGAATAACACTGGTGAGGGGAAATCCTTGCCTTGTTTCCAGTTTTAGGGAGAGTTATTCAAAATTTTTTTAAATCATTAAGTATAATGTTAATGATAGGATTTTTAAATGTTCTTTCTCAGGTTAGGAAAGTTTTCCTCTATAGTTTGCAGAGAGTTTTTTTTTTTTTATTATGAATACATTTTGAATTTTGTCAAATGTTTTTTGAGTCAAATTATAAGATAATCTATAATTCTTTTTCTGTAGTGTGTTGATATGACTGGTTATAGTGATTGGATTTTGAATGTTGAACCAGCCTTGTACCTTCTCCTGAAATAGAACCCAGTTTATCACAGTATGTAATTCTGTTATACTTTCCTTTATACTGGACTTCTGATTTGCTAATATTTTGTCAGGAATTTTTACATGTGAGTTCATGAGAGATACTGATCTGTAGTTTTCTTCTTTTGAATTATCTTTGTTCAGTTTTGTTATTAGGGTAATATTGCCCTTGAAAATTAAGGTGGGAAGTGTTCTCTAGATTTCTGTTTCTTGGAAGAGACTATATAACATTGCTGTTAATTCTTTTAAAAATGTCAGAATTCTCCAGTGAAACTATCTGGCCCTTGCGATTTCACTTTTTGGAAATTTCTAAATTAAAAACTCAATTTCCTTAATGATTATGGGATTCTATTTGTCTATTTCACATAGGCTGAGTTTTGG